>CM053029.1:124045869-124240869 GCA_028564925.1 Lithobates sylvaticus | reverse complement strand
TGACTATGGTTTGGTTCCCTCCCTGGTTAAAGCAGTGAGAGAGGCTCTGAAGTGGGAGGATCCTATCACCTCCCCCCCGAAGCAGAGGAAATTTTTTAAACAGCTCAATAAGGAGCGTCAATTTTTTCCGTTTCTGTCTGAATTGGGTGATATTATTTCAGAAGAGTGGAGCAAGATGGACAAAAAGAGTTCCATGCAATCCAAAATCCTTAAACTTTACCCCTTTAAGGAAGAAGATGTGAAACACCTGGAGTCAGCTCCAATGGTAGATGCAGCTCTTATGCGTCTGGTGAGATATGTGACTCTCCCCTTAGAAGACACTGTGTCATTCAAGGATCCTTTAGAGAGACGGATCGATTCAGATCTAAAGAAAATCTATTTGACCTCCGGGATGGCGTGCAAGCCAGTGCTTGCGATCGCAGCAGTGTCAAAGGCCATAGAATTCTGGGCTGACAGCATTGAAGAATACCTGAGAGGCATTTCAATAGACACAGCTAAAGACTCACCTATTCAAGAGATTAGGATGGCTTCAGCCTTCTTGGGGGAGGCATCCATTGATGTCATTCGCCTGATGTCTCGGGATATGCTGGCAGCCGTTTCGGCGCGACGTGCATTGTGGCTCCGTCCGTGGCTCGCAGACCCTGCTTCTAAGCAGGCTTGGTGCCGCATCCCCTTTGAAGGGTCCTCATTATTCGGCAATAAGCTTGATTCTGCCATATCCCGGGCCACAGGTGGGAAATCTGGGTTTCTCCCTCAGGATAGGCGTCCTCAAAATCAGAGACGCTCTTTTCCAAGAAGACAGAATGCGGGTCGTGCCAGGGATGCACGCAGCTATAAACCCGGCCGAGAATTCTCCAGGACATGGAGGTCCAGGCAGTCTTCTTTCAAGAAGGCCTCTAAAGGTGGTTCCTCTGGGAACCAGGAGGCTGGGAAGTCCTTTTGAAATTGGGCCCGCTCAGACATGTCGGGTGGGGGCCCGTCTTCTCCACTTCAAACATGTTTGGGCGGCCTCAATTCGGGACTATTGGACCGTAAAGACAGTATCGTCCGGTCACAAGTGGGTCTTCTGCAACACTCCAAAACTCAGATTCATCCCTACTACTCTTCCAAGCTCAGAAGAGAAAAGACAGGTCCTGTTGACCTACGTAAGCTGTTTATTGGAACAAGGAGCAGTCGTACCCGTCCCAGAAGAAGAGAGGGGCGAAGGCATGTATTCACCCCTGTTTTTGGTGCAGAAGAAGAACGGCACATGGAGGCCAGTAATAGACCTGACTCACCTCAACTCATTCATCCGCAAGGAGAAATTCAAGATGGAGTCCCTACTTACCATACAACAGTCAGTACACTTGGGAGACTGGTTAATATCAATCGACCTGAAAGACGCATATTTTCACGTGCCTGTGACAAGGGACTTCCACAAATTCCTTCGCTTCGCGGTAGGCAACCAACACCTTCAGTTCATTTGTCTACCCTTCGGGTTAACCACGTCACCCCGGGTTTTTTCCAAGGTGCTATTGGCGGTAGTGGCTCTTCTCAGGGTCAAGGGTGTGCGTCTCCACCATTACTTGGACGACCTGCTTCTACTATCTCAGAGCAAGGATCAGCTATTAGTTCACAAAGAGGTTGTCATCTCTACCCTGCAAGAGTTCGGGTGGCTCCTGAACTTAGAAAAGAGTCAGCTAGAGCCATCTCAGTCCCTCGTGTTTCTGGGCGCTCTTTTCAACACCGTGGAGGGTTCCATCTCCCTCCCAGAGGAGAAAATCATGGTAATCCGAGACAGGATTCAGGAGGCACGTGGATCAACTCACCTTTCTGCTCTCCAGTGCCTGAAAATAATTGGTACGATGACAGCAACCATTCCCATGGTGAAGTGGGCCCAGTGGCATACCCGTCCCTTTCAGAAGGGATTTCTGCATCAGTGGAACTCTGTCGACCAGAATCAGCGCATCTTCCTTACCCCATCTATGAGGACATCTCTCCTCTGGTGGCTTCAGGGGAAGAATCTGCGCAACCATCATTCGATTGTCCCCATCTCATGGATCACGGTGACCTCAGATGCCAGCAACCAGGGTTGGGGCGCTCATTGCCTTTCGGAGGTAGCTCAGGGCAGGTGGACATGCCAGTCTCAAGGAGTCGTTTCCAACATCCTGGAACTGAGGGCAGCCTTTCAGGCACTCCTATCCTTTCGCCATCTAGTGTCGAACTCTTCCGTCATGCTAAGGTTGGACAACACAACAGCAGTGGCATACATAAGGAAACAAGGCGGGACTCACAGCTGGTCTCTGTTACAAGAAGTGGAGCCTTTAATGAGTTGGGCGCAAAAGAACTTAGCCAACATCTCGGCAGTATACATTCCGGGGGTCCAGAATGTGCAAGCAGACTTCTTGTCCCGGGTCGAGTTGGACAACAACGAATGGTCCCTCCACAGAGAAGTTTTCGAGTGGCTCCTAACACTGGGTGTGTCTCCGGAAGTCGACATGTTCGCTTCCCCGTGCAACTTCAAGATACCGAAGTACTTTGCGAGGTTCAGGGACCCTCAGGCGTTCGGGATAGATGCTCTCACGACCAGTTGGGATTTCCAGAGGGCCTATGCCTTCCCTCCAGTACCGGTAATTTTGCAGTTTCTGCGGAGGCTCAGAACAGAAAAAGTGGAGATTATTGCCGTCATTCCATTCTGGCCCAACAGGCCGTGGTTTCCTCTGCTGCTGCTCCTCAGCTATCAAGACCCAATTCCCCTACCTCTCAGGCCGGATCTATTGTCTCAGGGCAAGACGTTACACCCGTTTCCAGCATGTCTGCATCTCAAGGTGTGGTTCTTGAGAGGGGAAGGCTAGAGGCGCTTGGTTGCCCGAAAGAAGCGATTCCAACTCTTCTTAATGCCAGGCGAAGAAGCACTAATAGGGTGTATGAGCGCATTTGGTCCAGGTTTGCTGAACACATGTCATCAAGAGAAAACTCGTGTAACTCTCCAGAGGTTCATGATATCCTGAGCTTTCTTCAGTCTGGATTAGATTTATCCCTGGCGGTCGGTTCGTTAAGGGTGCAAGTGTCAGCCATCTCAGCCTTCACGGGAGTCTCATGGGCGAATCACGCCTTAGTTCGTCAATTCTTTAAGGGTGCCATCAGGCTCAGACCACAAAGAAGACCCAGGTTTCCCAAATGGGACCTTCCATTAGTTTTGGATTTTCTGTCAAATCTTGGGAAAGATTTGTCTCAACCTTTGCCTGTTAAGGATCTTACTCTAAAGACTATCTTCCTAGTGGCAGTAACGTCAGCGAAAAGGGTATCAGAGATCAGGAATCTGGGTTCAGAGGAACCTTTTCTGACCTTTTTTGAAGACAGAGTAGTGCTGATTCCAATGTTAGGGTCAAACCCTAAAGTGACCACAGTCTTCCATGAGAATCAGGAGATTGTACTCCCTACCTTCAAAACATCAGATGACCAAGAGATCCATCCTCTTGATGTAGGCCACACCTTAAAACAATATCTGGAGGCAACAGCTCCATTCAGGCAAACGCAATTCCTCTTTGTCCTTCTTCATGGCAAGAATAAAGGGATGCGTGCGTCAATTAGGTCAATTTCCGCGTGGATTGTGCAGACGATTCAAAGGGCATACAGAGCTAAGGGCTTGGCTCCTCCTGAGGCAGTGACGGCTCATTCAACACGGAGCATCTCAACTTCGTGGGCAGCTTCTCGGCATGTGGCGCCTGATGTTATTTGTAGAGCGGCCTCTTGGTCCACAATTAATACTTTTCTTTCTCATTATTGCGTTGAACCAGCTGCGCTGTCTTCTATTAATTTTGGTTTACAAGTATTGTCATTGGACAATGTTAAATAAATTTGGTTTTCTTTGCTCAACATTTTGCCCACCCGAGTGTGTTTTGGCGAGTTATTTCCCACACGTATGCTGCCATGGAGCCTGTCAGGAAAACGGAAAATTTATATCAAATACTTACCGTAATTTTCCTTTCCTGATAGGCTCCATGGCAGCAGGAGTTCCCTCCCAAATGTCTGGAGTAGGCTAGTTACGGAACACGGATAGCAGCCAGGAGCAAAGATTTATGGGAGAGGGGTCCTATTGGGTAGTTATGGAGGCGGGGCCAACCCACACGTATGCTGCCATGGAGCCTATCAGGAAAGGAAAATTACGGTAAGTATTTGATATAAATTTTCCGTTTTTGCAGTGTTTTTTTTCCCCAATAGCATTTTCTGCGTTTTCATACATACACGCTGTAGACACTATCCGTGTATTCTGATATTGCAAAAACATTGCAAAAAAATTAATTTTGCAGTGTTTTTTTTCCCCAATAGCATTTTCTGTGTTTTCATACATACAAGCTGTAGACACTATCCGTGTATTCTGATATTGCAAAAACATTGCAAAAAAATTTAATTTTGCAGTGTTTTTTTTCCCCAATAGCATTTTCTGCGTTTTCATAAACGTTTTACATACTGTCAGTGTATTCTGATATTGGAAAAACATTGCAAAAAAAATAAATTTTGCAGTGTTTTTTTTTCCCCAATAGCATTTTCTGCGTTTTCATAAACGCTTTACATACTGTCAGTGTATTCTGATATTGGAAAAACATTGCAAAAAAATTACATTTTGCAGTGTTTTTTTTTCCCCGATAGCATTTTCTGCGTTTTCATAAACGCTTTACATACTGTCAGTGTATTCTGATATTGGAAAAACATTGCAAAAAAATTACATTTTGCAGTGTTTTTTTTCCCCAATAGCATTTTCTGCGTTTTCATACATACACGCTGTAGACACTATCCGTGTATTCTGATATTGCAAAAACATTGCAAATTTTTTTAATTTTGCAGTGGTTTTTTTTCCCCAATAGCATTTTCTGCGTTTTCATAAACGCTTTACATACTGTCCGTGTATTCTGATATTGGAAAAACATTGCAAAAAAAATTAATTTTGCAGTGTTTTTTTTCCCCAATAGCATTTTCTGCGTTTTCATACATACACGCTGTAGACACTATCCGTGTATTCTGATATTGCAAAAACATTGCAAAAAAATTAATTTTGCAGTGTTTTTTTTCCCCAATAGCATTTTCTGTGTTTTCATACATACAAGCTGTAGACACTATCCGTGTATTCTGATATTGCAAAAACATTGCAAAAAAATTTAATTTTGCAGTGTTTTTTTTCCCCAATAGCATTTTCTGCGTTTTCATAAACGTTTTACATACTGTCAGTGTATTCTGATATTGGAAAAACATTGCAAAAAAAATAAATTTTGCAGTGTTTTTTTTTCCCCAATAGCATTTTCTGCGTTTTCATAAACGCTTTACATACTGTCAGTGTATTCTGATATTGGAAAAACATTGCAAAAAAATTACATTTTGCAGTGTTTTTTTTCCCCCGATAGCATTTTCTGCGTTTTCATAAACGCTTTACATACTGTCAGTGTATTCTGATATTGGAAAAACATTGCAAAAAAATTTAATTTTGCTGTGTTTTTTTTCCCAATAGCATTTTCTGCGTTTTCATAAACGCTTTACATACTGTCCGTGTATTCTGATATTGGAAAAACATTGCAAAAAAATTTAATTTTGCAGTGTTTTTTTTCCCCAATAGCATTTTCTGCGTTTTCATAAAAGCTTTACATACTGTCCGTGTATTCTGATATTGGAAAAACATTGAAAAAAAAATTAATTTTGCAGTGTTTTTTTTTCCCCAATAGCATTTTCCTGCGTTTTCATAAACGCTTTAGACACTATCCGTTTATTCTGATATTGGAAAAACATTGCAAAAATTTTTAATTTTGCAGGGTTTATTTTCTACCCAATAGCATTTTCTGCGTGTTCATAAACGCCTTAGACACTGTACGTGTATTCTGCTATTGACAAAAACACCCATTTAGGGCAAGATCATAAATTTTGAAAATATGAGGAGATCATCAAAAAGGGGACGTGGCCCGGGTCGTGGTGCTGCTGGTGGCGCTCCTGTTGCAGGGAGAGGACGTGGTCGATCTGTGCCAGCTACACGCACTAGTGAAACACCTTCCTCAGGTGCGAGTAGGCGACAGAGCCTGCAGCGGTATTTTGGCGCGCCTAATGAGGCTGTACGAATGTTGAGGCCAGGACAAGTACAGGCGATAGTAGATTGGGTTGCTGACAGTGCCTCCGGTTCCTTCACATTGTCTCCCACCCAGTCTCCTGATGAAAGGTAATATTTTTTTCCAGAAAGTGCGTATTCTGGGGTATTCCCACCATATGTGCGGCATCGTGCCGTTGAGTTTCTGAGGTTCTTAATGACTTCCTGTACCTCTTTTGCTGAGAAGGGGGCCTCCAGCATTTTATTTTTATTTTTTATTTTTTAATGTTATTTTAAGTTATTTCCCTATCCACATTTGTTTGCAGATCACTTGCCATGCTCGTAACAACATTTTGTTGCCATTTGCAGCCCTCTAGCCCTTTCCATTACCTTTTTACAGCCATTTTAGTGTTCAAAAGTCCGGGTCCCATTGACTTCAATGGGGTTCGGACTTCGGGGTCAAGTTCGGGTCAAGTTCGGTCCCGAACCCGGACTTTTTTCCGAAGTTCGGCCGAACCCGCCGAACCCGAACATCCAGGTGTCCGCTCAACTCTAGACAAATGTTTTGGGGGGGAAACAGGGTCTTCAATTTATGTGTTATCTTAGGGGAGGGGTTAAGTTTGTTTTGGACTTCAAATACTTGAATTTCCTTGGTTAGATCATCTATAGGCTTGAGTCGCTGCCTCTTCATTATAGCCCCCACTTTGATAAAGGTTCCTCTGATGACAGCCTTGTGGGTGTTCCACAATAGAAAATCTACAGAGGGAGCTTTATCAGTGAAAAGATAATTTAACCACTTAACCACAGACCGGACCATTATGCAGCCTAAAGACCAGAGGACTTTTTACAATTTTGCACTGCACTGGTTTAACTGGTAATTACGCGGTCATGCAATGTTGTACCCAAACGAAATTTGCGTCCTTTTCTTCCCACAAATAGAGCTTTCTTTTGATGATATTTGATTGCCTCTGCGATTTTAATTTTTTGCGCTATAAACGGAAAAAGACCGAAAATTTTGAAAAAAAAATGATATTTTCTACTTTTTGTTATAAGAAAAATCCAATAAACTCAATTTTAGTCATACTTTTAAGCCAAAATGTATTCAGCCACATGTCTTTGGTAAAAAAATGTCAATAAGCGTATATTTATTGGTTTGCGCAAAAGTTATAGCGTCTACAAACTAGGGTACATTTTCTGGAATTTACGCAGCTTTTAGTTTATGACTGCCTATCTCATTTCCTGAGGTGCTAAAATGGCAGGGAAGTACAAAACCCCCCCAAATGACCCCATTTTGGAAAGTAGACACCCTAAGGAAATTGCTAAGAGGCATGTTGAGCCCATTGAATATTTTATTTTTTTGTCCCAAGTGATTAAATAATGACAAAAAAAATAAAAATGTTTACAAAAAGTTGTCACTAAATGATATATTTCTCACACATGCCATGGGCATATGTGGAATTACACCCCAAAATAAATTCTGCTGCTTCTTCTGAGTACGGGGATACCACATGTGTGGGACATTTTGGGAGCCTATCCGTGCACAGGACCCCGAAATCCAAGCACCGCCTTCAGGATTTCTAAGGGCGTAAATTTTTGATTTCACTCCTCACTACCTATCACTACCTATCACAGTTTTGAAGGCCATAAAATGCCAAGATGGCACAAACCCCCCCCCAAATGACCCCATTTTGGAAAGTAGACACCCAAAGCTATTTGGTGAGTGGCATGTTGAGTCCATGGAATATTTTATATTTTGCCACAAGTAGCGGGAAAAATGACAAACTTTTTTTTTTTTTTTGCCCAAAGTTGTCACTAAATGATATATTTCTCACACATGCCATGGGCATATGTGGAATTACACCCCAAAATAAATTCTGCTGCTTCTCCTGAGTACGGGGACACCACATGTGTGGGACTTTTTCGGAGCCTATCCGTGTACGGGACCCCGAAATCCAAGCACCGCCTTCAGGATTTCTAAGGGCGTAAATTTTTGATTTCACTCCTCACTACCTATCACTACCTATCACAGTTTTGAAGGCCATAAAATGCCAAGATGGCACAAACCCCCCCCCCAAATGACCCCATTTTGGAAAGTAGACACCCCAAGCTATTTGCTGAGTGGCATGTTGAGTCCATGGAATATTTTATATTTTGCCACAAGTTGCGGGAAAAATGACAAACTTTTTTTTTTTTGCCCAAAGTTGTCACTAAATGATATATTTCTCACACATGCCATGGGCATATGTGGAATTACACCCCAAAATAAATTCTGCTGCTTCTCCTGAGTATGGGGACACCACATGTGTGGGACTTTTTGGGAGCCTATCCGTGTACGGGACCCCGAAATCCAAGCACCGCCTTCAGGATTTCTAAGGGCGTAAATTTTTGATTTCACTCCTCACTACCTATCACTACCTATCACAGTTTTGAAGGCCATAAAATGCCAAGATGGCACAAAACCCCCCCAAATGACCCCATTTTGGAAAGTAGACACCCCAAGCTATTTGCTGAGAGGCATGTTGAGTCCATGGAATATTTTATATTTTGCCACAAGTAGCGGGAAAAATTACAAACTTTTTTTTTTTTTGCCCAAAGTTGTCACTAAATTATATATTGCTCACACATGCCATGGGCATATGTGGAATTACACCCCAAAATATATTCTGCTGCTTCTCCTGAGTATGGGGATACTACATGTGTGGGAATTTTTGGGAGTCTATCCGTGTACGGGACCCCGAAAACCAAGCACCGCCTTCAGGATTTATAAGGGCGTAAATTTTTGATTTCACTCCTCACTACCTATCACTACCTATCACAGTTTTGAAGGCCATAAAATGCCAAGATGGCACAAACCCCCCCCCCAAATGACCCCATTTTGGAAAGTAGACACCCCAAGCTATTTGCTGAGTGGCATGTTGAGTCCATGGAATATTTTATATTTTGCCACAAGTTGCGGGAAAAATGACAAACTTTTTTTTTATTTTTTTTGCCCAAAGTTGTCACTAAATGATATATTTCTCACACATGCCATGGGCATATGTGGAATTACACCCCAAAATAAATTCTGCTGCTTCTCCTGAGTACGGGGACACCACATGTGTGGGACTTTTTGGGAGCCTATCCGTGTACGGGACCCCGAAATCCAAGCACCGCCTTCAGGATTTCTAAGGGCGTAAATTTTTGATTTCACTCCTCACTACCTATCACTACCTATCACAGTTTTGAAGGCCATAAAATTCCAAGATGGCACAAACCCCCCCAAATGACCCCATTTTGGAAAGTAGACACCCCAAGCTATTTGCTGAGAGGCATGTTGAGTCCATGGAATATTTTATATTTTGCCACAAGTAGCGGGAAAAATGACAAACTTTTTTTTTTTTTTTTGCCCAAAGTTGTCACTAAATTATATATTGCTCACACATGCCATGGGCATATGTGGAATTACACCCCAAAATATATTCTGCTGCTTCTCCTGAGTATGGGGATACTACATGTGTGGGAATTTTTGGGAGTCTATCCGTGTACGGGACCCCGAAAACCAAGCACCGCCTTCAGGATTTATAAGGGCGTAAATCTTTGATTTCACTCCTCACTACCTATCACAGTTTTGAAGGCCATAAAATGCCCAGATGGCACAAAACCCCCCCAAATGACCCCATTTTGGAAAGTAGACACCCCAAGCTATTTTATGAGAGGCATGGTTTTTTTTTTTTTTTTTTTTTCAATTTTCAAAACTTTGTGACAAAAAGCGAGATCTGCAAAATACTCACCATACCTCTCAGCAAATAGCTTGGGGTGTCTACTTTCCAAAATGGGGTAATTTGGGGGTATTTTGTGCCATCTGGGCATTCCATGGCCTCTGAAACTGTGATAGGCAGTGAGGAGTGAATTAAAAAATTCACACCCTTAGAAATCCTGAAGGTGGTGCTTGGATTTTGGGGTCCCATGCGCGGCTAGGCTCCCAAAATGTCTCACGCATGTGGTATCCCCGTACTCAGGAGAAGCAGCAGAATGTATTTTGGGGTGTAATTCCACATATGCCCATGGCATGTTTGAGCAATATATCATTTAGTGACAACTTTGTGCAAAAAAAAAAAAAAAAATAATAATAATTATTATTTTTCCCGCAACTTGTGTCAAAATATAAAATATTCCATGGACTCGACATGCCTCTCAGCAAAAAGCTTGGGGTGTCTACTTTCCAAAATTGGGTCATTTGGGGGGGGTTTGAACTGTCCTGGCATTTTATGCACAACATTTTTGATGCTTATGTCACACATTACCCACTCTTCTAACCACTTGAAGACAAAGCCCTTTCTGGCACTTTTTGTTTACATGAGAAAACATTTTTTTTTTTTGCAAGAAAATTACGTTGAACCCCCAAACAATATATATTTTTTTAAAGCAAAGGCCCTACAGATTAAAATGGTGGGTGTTTCATTTTTTTTTTTCACTCAGTATTTGCGCAGCGATTTTTCAAACGCATTTTTTGGGGAAAAAACACACTTTTTTAAATTTTAATGCACTAAAACACACTATCTTGCCCAAATATTTGATGAAATAAAAAATTAGATCTTAGGCCGAGTACATGGATACCAAACACGACATGCTTTAAAATTGCGCAGAAACGTGCAGCGGTGACAAACTACATACGTTTTTAAAAGCATTTAAACGCCTTTACAGGTTACCACTTTAGATTTACGGAGGAGGTCTACTGCTAAAATTACTGCCCTCGATCTGACCTTCGCAGTGATACCTCACATGCATGGTGCAATTGCTGTTTACATATGACGCCAGACCGACGCTTGCGTTCGCCTTTTGCTTTTTTTTTTTTATTATTATTGATTTTGCTTTTTTATTTTATTTTTCAACTGTTCCTTTCATTTATATATATTTTTTATCATTTTTATTGCTATCTCAGGGAATGTAAATATCCCCTATGATAGCAATAGGTAGTGACAGGTACTCTTTTTTGAAAAAATTGTGGTCCATTAGACCCTATATCTGTCCTCTGCCCTCAAAGCATCTGACCACACCAAGATCGGTGTGATAAAATACTTTCCCAATTTCACAATGCCACTGTTTATATCCGGCGAAATATAAGTCATGAAATGCTCGTAGCTTCCGGTTTCTTAGGCCATAGAGATGATTGGAGCCATTCTGGTCTCTGATCAGCTCTATGGTCAGCTGGCGGAACCACCGGCTGCATTCTCAGGTTCCCTGCTGGGACAGGAGAGCCAGAGAAAACCATGGAAGACGGTGGGAGGGGGGGCATTCCCTCCCACTGCTTGTAAAAACAGTCTAGAGACTAATTAGCCACTAGGATTGCTTTTACATGAAAGCCGACCGCTGGCTGAAAAGAATGATACCAAGATAATGCCTAATCCTGCTGGCATCATTCTGGTATAACCACTCAAAGTCCAGCAACATACCAGTACGTTGCTGGCCCTTGTTTGGCATATATTGTAATCTTTTTTTCATGCAGCCTGTGGGCTGAACGAAAAAAAAAGATTGATCGGTGGGTATGCCCACCATTAGAATACCTCCCTTCATCCACCCACTTCTAATGATGGGCATACATGCACCATTTTGTTTTTAACTGTGGTGGTGAAATCACCTCCAACAGCGCTGGAGTCACGGATTTATGTATCGTGGGAGCAAACGCTGTTGCTGTCAAGATAAATAAATCCGCGCTGCAGCTGAATGACGTACCTGCTAAGCAAATTATGGTTAACAATAAAACAAAGTAACATTACAGTATAACAGTAAGATTTACCATACCTGCAAAGCAAATACCAAAAAAAACATAGTAAAAAATAAAACATTTTTTAACGCAACCTGTGCCTAAAATATATATATGCCGAAGCATGGGGGCATCCTCCCGCAAAAAAGTAATGCCGCGTACACAGGGTCTGAATTTTCCACGGGCAAGCCTCCGTCGGAATTTCAACCGTATGTAGGAGCAAATCGCTCTTCCGCCCTCTGCTGCCCCTATGCTTCGGCATATATGCTCTTTTTTTTTTAACTGTGGTGGTGAACTCACCTCCTACAGCGTTGGAGTCACGGCTTTATGTATCGTGGGAGCAAACACTGTTGCTGTCAAGATAGATAAATCCGTGCTGCAACTGAATGGCGTACCTGAAAACAAAAAAAATGGTTAACAATAAAACATTGCAGAATAGAATACAGTAAAAAAGAGAACAATAGAGAGAGAATAGAGAGAAAGAGAACAATAAAACAACAACTATTTTTTGTTTTTTTATTTTATATTTTTTTTGTTTTTTTATTTTTTACTTTTTTTTTTAAACTTTTGTTTGTAACTGTAATGCCTCGTACACACGTAGGGACTTTTGCCGGCGGACCTAGTCCAGCGGACAATCCCGCGGGACTTTCCAGCTAGGTCCGCTGGACTTTCCGAGGGTGTGGACTTGCCCACACACGCACGGACTTCTCCAGCGGATAATCCGCCGGCCAAAAGTCCGCGGGAATTTTGAAAATGAACGGACTTGCCCACACACGGAGCAGTCCGTTCATTTCGAACGTAACTTCAGGTTACGTAGCTAGCGTAGGCAGTAAATGCCGCCGCGCTAGCTCCGCAAGCTGGCATGGATTTAAAGGGAATCCCCACGCCGAAAAAACGGCGTGGGGGTTCCCCCCAAATCCAAGTCAGACCCTCATCCGAGCACGCAGCCTGGCAGGCCAGGAAAGGGGTGGGGACGAACGAGCGCCCCCCCCTCCTGAGCCGTACCAGGCCGCGTGCCCTCAACATGGGGGGTGCCCTGGGGAAAGGGGGGCCATGCGGCCCCCCCACCCCAAAGCACCTTGTCCCCATGTTGATGAGGACAAAGGCCTCTTCCCGACAACCCTGGCCGTTGGTTGTCGGGGTCTGCGGGCGGGGGCTTATCGGAATCTGGGAGCCCCCTTTAATAAGGGGGCCCCCAGATCCCGGCCCCCCACCCTATGTGAATGAGTATGGGGTACGATGTACCCCTACCCATTCACCTAAGGTGTAAAATGTAAAGTACAAAAACACACACACTTTTGAAAAAATATTTTATTGCACTGCTCCGGGGGTCTTCTTCCGTCTTGGGGGTCTTCTCGCCGGACTCCTCCGCTCTCTTCTGCTCTTTTACCTAGCTCTTTCACGAGCGGGGGAAGTCCGGCTACCTTCTTCGTCGTCGCCGCCGTCTGGGGGTCTCGATCCGCCTTCGGGGGTCTTCTTCCGTCTTGGGGGTCTTCTCGCCGGACTCCCCCGCCATTTACCAAGCTCTTTTACCGAGCGGGGGAAGTCCGGCTACCTTCTTCGTCGTCGCCGCCGTCGTCTGGGGGTCTCGATCCGCCTTCGGGGGTCTTCCGGGGGTCTCTTCTGTTCTTGCGGCGGTCGTCGTCTTCCGCGCCGCCGGCGCCTTCTCCTTCTTCTTGTCCTTCTTCTTGTTCTTCTTCTTCCGATGTTGACCCGTCGCTGTCTCTGCCCGGAATGCCTGTGCCGCTCTGCGCTGAGACTTATATAGGGACATGGGGGACAGGGTCACATGTTCATGTCACATGGTGACCCCGCCCCCTTGCGATGTCACAGTCCCAGCATCCTCCGGGACTGTGACAACACAAGGGGGCGGGGTCACCATGTGACATGTGCATGTGACCCTGTCCCCCATGTCCCTATATAAGTCTCAGCGCAGAGCGGCACAGGCATTCCGGGCAGAGACAGCGACGGTCAACATCGGAAGAAGAAGAACAAGAAGAAGGACAAGAAGAAGGAGAAGGCGCCGGCGGCGCGGAAGACGACGACCGCCGCAAGAACAGAAGAGACCCCCGGAAGACCCCCGAAGGCGGATCGAGACCCCCAGACGACGGCGGCGACGACGAAGAAGGTAGCCGGACTTCCCCCGCTCGGTAAAAGAGCTTGGTAAATGGCGGGGGAGTCCGGCGAGAAGACCCCCAAGACGGAAGAAGACCCCCGAAGGCGGATCGAGACCCCCAGACGGCGGCGACGACGAAGAAGGTAGCCGGACTTCCCCCGCTCGTGAAAGAGCTAGGTAAAAGAGCAGAAGAGAGCGGAGGAGTCCGGCGAGAAGACCCCCAAGACGGAAGAAGACCCCCGGAGCAGTGCAATAAACTATTTTTTCAAAAGTGTGGGTGATTTTTTTTACTTTACATTTTACACCTTAGGTGAATGGGTAGGGGTACATCGTACCCCATACTCATTCACATAGGGTGGGGGGCCGGGATCTGGGGGCCCCCTTATTAAAGGGGGTTCCCAGATTCCGATAAGCCCCCGCCCGCAGACCCCGACAACCAACGGCCAGGGTTGTCGGGAAGAGGCCCTTGTCCTCATAAACATGGGGACAAGGTGCTTTGGGGTGGGGGGGCCGCACGGCCCCCCTTTCCCCAGGGCACCCCCCATGTTGAGGGCACGCGGCCTGGTACGGCTGAGGAGGGGGGGGGCGCTCGTTCGTCCCCACCCCTTTCCTGGCCTGCCAGGCTGCGTGCTCGGATGAGGGTCTGACATGGATTTGGGGGGAACCCCCACGCCGTTTTTTCGGCGTGGGGATTCCCTTTAAATCCATGCCAGGTCACGGAGCTAGCGCGGCGGCAGTAACTGCCTACGCTAGCTACGTAACCTGAAGTCACGTGCTAAATGAACGGACTTGCCGATGAGCGGCAAGTCCCTTCATTTCAAAAGTCCCGCGGACTTGCCCACTAACGGCGGGATTATCCGCTGGACTGCCAAGTCCAGCGGATAATTTGAAAACAAAACTTCAAACTTTAGTCCGCCGTACTTTGGCGCCAAAAAGTCCGCCGGCGCCCACACACGAGGGGATTATCCGCTGGACTTCAGTCCAGAGGATAATCCCGCGGGATTGTCCCTTCGTGTGTACGCGGCATAACAGTTCTAACGGAACTGTTGTAACGGTTCCAGCGGTTTTGGTCTCAAAATGCGATGGCATTCTTGAGAACGTGTGCCTAGTCTGTGCAATGCTGTACCCTACGCTAATACTCAACTAGTGTATGGTAGCGTTCGAAACATTCACCGATGCAAAGACCAGGATTGTCAGGACAGCGGGGACAATAATAGCGGGTGTCATGCCTAAATCCGCGCTTTCTGCAGACACGACATTTTCTTTGGGGGGCTCGTTGGGTAGGGGTACTCGGGAGGACATAAATAAAATGCCGCTCATGCAGCCGGCTAACTGCATTTGGTTGGGGAATGTGAGGTGGAGCACCGTCTGGAAACAGAAGGGCTCCGATGATCTCTTCCTGGAATTTAAGGAAGGATCCAGTACGTCCTGAAGCTCCGTATAGCACATGAGCATTCAGCAAAGCCAATTGGAAAAGGTAAATAGACACTTTTTTGTACCAGCGTCTAGCCTTACGGGCAACTAGGTACGGCGCCAACAACTGGTCGTTGAGGTCCACCCCTCCCATGTTTTGGTTGTACTCGTGGACACAGAGGGGTTTCGTCACAACACCAGCCGCCGTAGTAATTTGGACCGTCGTGTCTGCATGAAGGGAGGTAAGAACGAAAACATTCTTATTATCCCTCCACTTCATAGCGAGCAAGTTATTACACTTCAAGCAGGCTCTCTCCCCCAGCCTAAGACGGGACTCTACAAGCCGCTGGGGAAAGCCCCGGCGATTAGGTCGCACGATGCCACATGCTCCAATCTGCTGATCAAACAAATGACTAAACAGTGGCACGCTTGTGTAATAATTGTCCACGTACAAGTGGTACCCCTTTCCGAATAAGGGTGACACCAAGTCCCACACAATCTTGCCAGCGCTCCCTATGTAGTCAGGGCAGTTTGTCGGCTCTATGTGGCTATCTTTGCCCTCATAAACCATAAATTTACATGTATAGCCTGTGGCCCTGTCACAGAGCTTATACATCTTGACCCCGTATCTGGCACGCTTGCTGGGAAGGTATTGTTTGAATGACAAGCGGCCAGTAAACTTAATCAGGGACTCGTCAACGCAGACAACTTGATGGGGAGTAAACAAGTCTGCAAAACGTTGGTTGAAATGGTTTATGAGGGGCCGAATTTTATAGAGCCGATCGTATGCAGGGTCTCCACGAGGACGACAGAGTTCATTGTCGTTGAAGTGCATGAACCGCAAAATCTGTTCGTATCGTGCCCTGGACATGGAGGCAGAGAACACGGGCATATGGTACATTGGCTCAGTGGACCAATATGAACGCAACGTACCCATTTTAACTACGCCCATGATGAGGGAAAGGCCCAGAAAGATCTTAAATTCGGGGACCGTAATTGGTCTCCAATCTCTGGCAAGGGTGGATAACTGGGAATTAGCGGCGATGTGTTGACCAGCGTACAAATTGGTTTGGTCCACAATAGATCTATAGAGATCTTCAGTGAAAAACAGCGAAAAAAAATCAAGTGACGTAAAATCAGCTGTTTCCACCTGAATACCGGGTTGGCCAGTGAATGGGGGAAGTACGGGTTCTGCAGAAGTGGTGGGCACCCAATCAGGATTGGCGAATTCTGCAGAAAGGGCACTATGGGCACGGCGGGCCTGTCTTTGTCGTCTTCTTGGTGGCAGCGGGACACTACTTGTGCTTGCCACCTCGCCAGCTGGAACTGCACTTATGGGACTCGCCACGTCACCACGTGATACTGCAGATAATGCAGTTAACAGTAAAAAAAAAAAAAAAATGCTTTGGTGTCACTGTGACAGGGGGTGCAGGGGGGCAATCGGGGGGGGGGGGGGGGGCTGGGGTGTGAAAAGTGTGCCTAAAGTGTTCTACTGTTAGTGTAGTGTAGTGTAGGTGTTGTGCAACTCACGTGTCTTCTCTCCTCGGCGTCGGTTCGAAAAGACCGCCACGAGGAGAGATGACCTCACTTCCTCTAGCTCTGTACACAATACAGAGCCAGGGGAAGCATTCCATTGGCTGGGAGCGATCGCGAGGGGGGGGCATGAATGAGTGCCCCCCCTCATCTCCGATCCCTCCCCCAATGTCCCGGACAATTTACAGACACGGGGCGGGCCCGATCGGCCCCCCACCCGCGTCTGTTAGGGATGACATCACTTCCTCTAGCCCTGTTTACATGACGGCGCTAGAGGAAGTGTTTCATTGGCTGGGAGCGATCGCGAGGGGGGGGCCACGAATGAGTGGCCTCCCCCTCATCTCCGATCGCTCCCCCAACGATGCCGACCGCCACAGGCACCGGGGGGGCCCGCTTGGGCCCCCCACCCGCAGGCAGGTAGGGACTTATATATACGCCCTCCTGCCTGTACATGCCATTCTGTCGACGTATATCGTCGTGCGGCGGTCGGCAAATGGTTAAGCATTGCTCAATTTCTGTTTTGAACTGAATCCTAGTGTTTGTTCTCCACATAAAAGTGGTAGTGGAAGATAGTGAGTCCTCAGTTGTTAAGGTGATTGAAGCATGGTCCAACCATGTAATGCTAATTATCAATGACGATTTTGATTTCAGCAATATACTACTATCCACAAGGAAGAGATCAATCCTACTATAACTGGTGAGGTACAGAGAAAAAAAACTAAAATCCCTTACGTTTGCGTCAGTGGTGTATTTAGGTTTTGTGCTGCCCTAGGCCTGACTAAACTCGTGCACCCCCTAATTTAAATATGGTACACCCCTTCCTGCCAAGGCCACACCCTTCCTGCTTAAGACCCACACTGCCATCTGTAAACCACACCCCTTCCTCTTTAGGTCCCACCTTTTCCTCCTAAAGCTCACCCTCCAGTCTATTGGAAGGCAAACTCTGCATGAAGCACAGGTCAATGCAGGTCAGAAGGAGGTCAAGTGCACTTGTCAGTGGATTCTGAATGATCATTGAAGCATCTCAAACTGATGTCAGAACACATGCCAGTGCTAAGTGATAACAAAGGCAATTTGTTGTGTTTGAAGTGCTCACATTCGCCTGTTAAAATAGCCCTAAATTACATCACATTGGGCCAGCAGATAGGGTTGGGCTCAGGGGAGGGCTGGGAGCCTTAGGCCTGGGGGGCAAGTCCAGTCAAGTGGCCCACTGAACCACCGAATCAGCCCACCATCCATCTACACCACATTCCCTGTACAGAGAGAGAGAGGGAGACTGCTCCACATTGCCCCAGAGAGAGACAGACTGCTTGACATTGCCTGCAGAGAGAGAGACCGCTTCATACTGCCTGCACAGAGAGAGAGAGAGACCGCTTCACACTGCCTGCACAAAAAGAGACAGCTTCACACTGCCTGCACAAAAAGAGACCGCTTCACACTGCCTGCACAAAAAGAGACCGCTTCACACTGCCTGCACAAAAAGAGACCACTTCACACTGCCTGCACAGAAAGAGAGACCGCTTCACACTGCCTGCACAGAGAAGGAGAGACTGCTTCACACTGCCTGCACAGAGAAGGAGAGACCGCTTCACACTGCCTGCAGAGAGAGAGAGACCGCTTCACACTGCCTGCAGAGAGAGAGAGAGACTGCTTCACACTGCCTGCAGAGAGAGAGAGAGAGACCGCTTCACACTGCCTGCAGAGAGAGAGAGAGACCGCTTCACACTGCCTGCAGAGAGAGAGAGAGAGAGAGAGAGACCGCTTCACAGTGCCTGCAGAGAGAGAGAGAGACCGCTTCACACTGCTTGCAGAGAGAGACCGCTTCACACTGAATGCAGAGAGAGAGAGAGACCGCTTCACACTGCCTGCAGAGAGAGAGACCGCTTCACACTGCCTGCAGAGAGAGAGACCGCTTCTCACTGCCTGCAGAGAGAGAGAGAGACCACTTCACACTGCCCACACAGAGAGAGACAGACAGCTTCACATTGCCTGCACAGAGAGAGAGAGACCGCTTCACACTGCCTGCACAGAGAGAGAGAGACTGCTTCACACTGCCTGCACGGAGAGAGAGAGACCGCTTCACACTGCCTGCACAGAGAGAGAGACCACTTCACACTGCCTGCACAGAGAGAGAGAGAGAGAGAGACCACTTCATACTGCCTGTACAGAGAGAGAGACCACTTCAAACTGCCTGCACAGAAAGAGAGACCGCTTCACACTGCCTGCACAGAGAGAGACCGCTTCACACTGCCTGCACAGAGAGAGACCGCTTCACACTGCCTGCACAGAGATAGAGAGAGAGACTGCTTCACACTGCCTGCAGAGAGAGAGACCGCTTCACACTGCCTGCAGAGAGAGAGACCGCTTCACACTGCCTGCAGAGAGAGAGACCGCTTCTCACTGCCTGCAGAGAGAGAGACCGCTTCTCACTGCCTGTAGAGAGAGAGACCGCTTCTCACTGCCTGCAGAGAGAGAGAGACCACTTCACACTGCCCACAGAGAGAGAGAGACAGACAGCTTCACATTGCCTGCACAGAGAGAGAGAGACCGCTTCACACTGCCTGCAGAGAGAGAGAGACCGCTTCACACTGCCTGCAGAGAGAGAGAGAGAGAGAGACCGCTTCACAGTGCCTGCAGAGAGAGAGAGAGAGACCGCTTCACACTGCTTGCAGAAAGAGACCGCTTCACACTGAATGCAGAGAGAGAGAGAGACCGCTTCACACTGCCTGCAGAGAGAGAGACCGCTTCACACTGCCTGCAGAGAGAGAGACCGCTTCTCACTGCCTGCAGAGAGAGAGAGAGACCACTTCACACTGCCCACACAGAGAGAGACAGACAGCTTCACATTGCCTGCACAGAGAGAGAGAGACCGCTTCACACTGCCTGCACAGAGAGAGAGACCACTTCACACTGCCTGCACAGAGAGAGAGACCACTTCACACTGCCTGCACAGAGAGAGAGACCACTTCACACTGCCTGCACAGAGAGAGAGACCACTTCAAACTGCCTGCACAGAAAGAGACCGCTTCACACTGCCTGCACAGAGAGAGACCGCTTCACACTGCCTGCACAGAGAGAGACCGCTTCACACTGCCTGCACAGAGATAGAGAGAGACTGCTTCACACTGCCTGCAGAGAGAGAGACCGCTTCACACTGCCTGCAGAGAGAGAGACCGCTTCACACTGCTTGCAGAGAGAGAGACCGCTTCTCACTGCCTGCAGAGAGAGAGACCGCTTCTCACTGCCTGCAGAGAGAGAGACCGCTTCTCACTGCCTGCAGAGAGAGAGAGACCACTTCACACTGCCCACACAGAGAGAGAGACAGACATCTTCACATTGCCTGCACAGAGAGAGAGAGACCGCTTCACACTGCCTGCACAGAGAGAGAGAGACCACTTCACACTGCCTGCACAGAGAGAGAGACCACTTCACACTGCCTGCACAGAGAGAGAGACCACTTCACACTGCCTGCACAGAGAGAGAGACCACTTCACACTGCCTGCACAGAGAGAGAGAGAGAGAGAGACCACTTCATACTGCCTGTACAGAGATAGAGACCACTTCAAACTGCCTGCACAGAAAGAGACCGCTTCACACTGCCTGCAGAGAGAGAGACCGCTTCACACTGCCTGCACAGAGATAGAGAGAGACCGCTTCACACTGCCTGCAGAGAGAGAGAGACCGCTTCACACTGCCTGCACAAAGATAGAGAGAGACCACTTCACACTGCCTGCACACAGAGAGAGAGACCGTTTCACACTGCATGCAGAGAGAGAGACTGCTTAACGCTGCCTGCAGAGAGAGAGACTGCTTAACTGCCTGCAGAGAGAGAGAGAGACTGCTTAACTGCCTGCAGAGAGAGAGAGAGACTGCTTAACACTGCCTGCACAGAGAGAGAGAGAGAGAGAGAGACCGCTTCACACTGCCTGCAGAGAGAGAGAGAGACCACTTCAAACTGCCTGCACAGAAAGAGACCGCTTCACACTGCCTGCACAGAGAGAGAGACCGCTT
Organism: Lithobates sylvaticus; assembly: GCA_028564925.1. Lineage (NCBI taxonomy): Eukaryota > Metazoa > Chordata > Amphibia > Anura > Ranidae > Lithobates > Lithobates sylvaticus. The sequence goes on along the minus strand of CM053029.1, from coordinate 124,220,004 downwards.
CACACTGCCTGCACAGAGATAGAGAGAGACCGCTTCACACTGCCTGCAGAGAGAGAGACCGCTTCACACTGCCTGCACAAAGATAGAGAGAGACCACTTCACAATGCCTGCACAGAGAGAGAGAGACCGTTTCACACTGCATGCAGAGAGAGAGAGACTGCTTAACACTGCCTGCAGAGAGAGAGAGACTGCTTAACTACCTGCAGAGAGAGAGAGAGACTGCTTAACTGCCTGCAGAGAGAGAGAGAGAGAGAGAGAGAGACTGCTTAACACTGCCTGCACAGAGAGAGAGAGAGAGAGACCGCTTCACACTGCCTGCAGAGAGAGAGAGAGAGACCGCTTCACACTGCCTGCAGAGAGAGAGAGACCGCTTCACACTGCCTGCAGAGAGAGAGACCGCTTCACACTGCCTGCAGAGAGAGAGAGACCACTTCACACTGCCTGCAGAGAGAGAGACCGCTTCACACTGCATGCAGAGAGAGAGACCGCTTCACACTGCCTGCAGAGAGAGAGAGAGACGCTTCACACTGCCTGCAGAGAGAGAGACCGCTTCTCACTGCCTGCAGAGAGAGAGACCGCTTCACACTGCCTGCAGAGAGAGAGAGAGCTTCTCACTGCCTGCACAGAGAGAGAGACCGCTTCACACTGCCTGCACAGAGATAGAGAGAGACCGCTTCACACTGCCTGCAGAGAGAGAGACCGCTTCAAACTGCCTGCACAGAAAGAGACCGCTTCTCACTGCCTGCAGAGAGAGAGACCGCTTCTCACTGCCTGCAGAGAGAGAGACCGCTTCTCACTGCCTGCAGAGAGAGAGAGAGACCACTTCACACTGCCCACACAGAGAGAGACAGACAGCTTCACATTGCCTGCACAGAGAGAGAGAGAGAGACCGCTTCACACTGCCTGCACAGAGAGAGAGAGACCACTTCACACTGCCTGCACAGAGAGAGAGACCACTTCACACTGCCTGCACAGAGAGAGAGACCACTTCACACTGCCTGCATAGAGAGAGAGAGAGCGAGAGACCACTTCATACTGCCTGTACAGAGAGAGAGACCACTTCAAACTGCCTGCACAGAAAGAGACCGCTTCACACTGCCTGCACAGAGAGAGACCGCTTCACACTGCCTGCACAGAGATAGAGAGAGACCGCTTCACACTGCCTGCAGAGAGAGAGACCGCTTCACACTGCCTGCAGAGAGAGAGACCGCTTCACACTGCCTGCAGAGAGAGAGAGACCGCTTCACACTGCCTGCAGAGAGAGAGAGAACGCTTCACACTGCCTGCAGAGAGAGAGACCGCTTCTCACTGCCTGCACAGAGAGAGACCGCTTCACACTGCCTGCACAGAGATAGAGAGAGACCGCTTCACACTGCCTGCAGAGAGAGAGACCGCTTCAAACTGCCTGCACAGAAAGAGACCGCTTCACACTGCCTGCACAGAGATAGAGAGAGACCGCTTCACACTGCCTGCAGAGAGAGAGACCGCTTCAAACTGCCTGCACAGAAAGAGACCGCTTCACACTGCCTGCACAGAGAGAGACCGCTTCACACTGCCTGCACAGAGAGAGACCGCTTCACACTGCCTGCAGAGAGAGAGACCGCTTCACACTGCCTGCAGAGAGAGAGACCGCTTCACACTGCCTGCAGAGAGAGAGACGGCTTCTCACTGCCTGCAGAGAGAGAGACCGCTTCTCACTGCCTTCAGAGAGAGAGACCGCTTCTCACTGCCTGCAGAGAGAGAGAGACCACTTCACACTGCCCACACAGAGAGAGACAGACAGCTTCACATTGCCTGCAGAGAGAGAGACTGCTTAACACTGCCTGCAGAGAGAGAGACTGCTTAACTACCTGCAGAGAGAGAGAGAGACTGCTTAACTGCCTGCAGAGAGAGAGAGAGAGAGAGAGAGAGACTGCTTAACACTGCCTGCACAGAGAGAGAGAGAGAGAGAGACCGCTTCACACTGCCTGCAGAGAGAGAGACTGCTTAACACTGCCTGCAGAGAGAGAGACTGCTTAACTACCTGCAGAGAGAGAGAGAGACTGCTTAACTGCCTGCAGAGAGAGAGAGAGAGAGAGAGAGAGACTGCTTAACACTGCCTGCACAGAGAGAGAGAGAGAGAGACCGCTTCACACTGCCTGCAGAGAGAGAGACCGCTTCACACTGCCTGCAGAGAGAGAGACCGCTTCACACTGCCTGCAGAGAGAGAGACCACTTCACACTGCCTGCAGAGAGAGAGACCGCTTCACACTGCATGCAGAGAGAGAGACCGCTTCACACTGCCTGCAGAGAGAGAGACCGCTTCACACTGCCTGCAGAGAGAGAGACCGCTTCTCACTGCCTGCACAGAGAGAGACCGCTTCACACTGCCTGCACAGAGATAGAGAGAGACCGCTTCACACTGCCTGCAGAGAGAGAGACCGCTTCAAACTGCCTGCACAGAAAGAGACCGCTTCACACTGCCTGCACAGAGAGAGAGAGACCGCTTCACACTGCCTGCACAGAGAGAGAGACCGCTTCAAACTGCCTGCACAGAAAGAGACCGCTTCACACTGCCTGCACAGAGAGAGAGAGACCGCTTCACACTGCCTGCACAGAGAGAGAGACCGCTTCACACTGCCTGCACAGAGAGAGACCGCTTCACACTGCCTGCACAGAGAGAGACCGCTTCACACTGCCTGCACAGAGAGAGACCGCTTCACACTGCCTGCAGAGAGAGAGACCGCTTCACACTGCCTGCAGAGAGAGAGACCGCTTCACACTGCCTGCAGAGAGAGAGACCGCTTCACACTGCCTGCAGAGAGAGAGACGGCTTCTCACTGCCTGCAGAGAGAGAGACCGCTTCTCACTGCCTGCAGAGAGAGAGACCGCTTCTCACTGCCTGCAGAGAGAGAGACCGCTTCTCACTGCCTGCAGAGAGAGAGAGACCACTTCACACTGCCCACACAGAGAGAGACAGACAGCTTCACATTGCCTGCACAGAGAGAGAGAGAGACCGCTTCACACTGCCTGCACAGAGAGAGAGAGACCACTTCACACTGCCTGCACAGAGAGAGAGACCACTTCACACTGCCTGCACACAGAGAGAGACCACTTCACACTGCCTGCACAGAGAGAGAGACCACTTCACACTGCCTGCATAGAGAGAGAGAGAGAGAGAGAGAGAGAGAGAGAGAGACCACTTCATACTGCCTGTACAAAGAGAGAGACCACTTCAAACTGCCTGCACAGAAAGAGACCGCTTCACACTGCCTGCACAGAGAGAGACCGCTTCACACTGCCTGCACAGAGATAGAGAGAGACCGCTTCACACTGCCTGCAGAGAGAGAGACCGCTTCACACTGCCTGCAGAGAGAGAGACCGCTTCACACTGCCTGCACAAAGATAGAGAGAGACCACTTCACACTGCCTGCACACAGAGAGAGAGACCGTTTCACACTGCATGCAGAGAGAGAGACTGCTTAACACTGCCTGCAGAGATAGAGACTGCTTAACTGCCTGCAGAGAGAGAGAGAGAGACTGCTTAACACTGCCTGCACAGAGAGAGAGAGAGACCGCTTCACACTGCCTGCAGAGAGAGAGACCGCTTCACACTGCCTGCAGAGAGAGAGACCGCTTCACACTGCCTGCAGAGAGAGAGACCGCTTCACACTGCCTGCAGAGAGAGAGACCGCTTCACACTGCCTGCAGAGAGAGAGAGAGACGCTTCACACTGCCTGCAGAGAGAGAGACCGCTTCTCACTGCCTGCACAGAGAGAGACCGCTTCACACTGCCTGCACAGAGATAGAGAGAGACCGCTTCACACTGCCTGCAGAGAGAGAGACCGCTTCACACTGCCTGCAGAGAGAGAGACCGCTTCACACTGCCTGCACAAAGATAGAGAGAGACCACTTCACACTGCCTGCACACAGAGAGAGAGACCGTTTCACACTGCATGCAGAGAGAGAGACTGCTTAACACTGCCTGCAGAGAGAGAGACTGCTTAACTGCCTGCAGAGAGAGAGAGACTGCTTAACTGCCTGCAGAGAGAGAGAGAGAGAGACTGCTTAACTGCCTGCAGAGAGAGAGAGAGACTGCTTCACACTGCCTGCAGAGAGAGAGACCGCTTCACACTGCCTGCAGAGAGAGAGAGAGACTAATTCACAGTGCCTGCACAGAGAGAGACCGCCACTAAAAACGAGCAGCACTTTACCACTACCGCCCCAGTGTGAAAGTACCCTTAGGTATTAGATGTCCGAACAAAAAGGTGAGAGCCCATCTAATACCTACAGAGAGTAATGGAAATAAGGTGGAGTTCAAAGTGAACCACTGTGCCATTACCTGCAGGGACTGGTATTTCGGGGGTTAAAACAGGCAGGGATTAAATGTGATATCAACTCCTCACTGCCTGTCAAATGCCTCTGAAAAGTGACCTGAGCATGGATCACTTTTCAGAGGAGTGGCAGTGCCTGCTACAAGTGAATACAAGCCTTTGGGCTCACACTGATGTGCTGCAGTTTGGCTGCAGTGCGGGTGTACTGGCGGGTTTCACAGTCCCTCAGACTTCTTTTAGGTTACACATTTTTGCTGCATTTTCTGAAAGTGCACCAAAGATGCAGCATGCAGGACGTTTTGTGCACTTTCAGAACATGCAGTAAATGTGCAACCTCTATGGGGCCAGGGGCAACACGCAGGAAGACTGCCAGTACATCAGCACTGCAGCATGCCTGTGTGAGCCCCACATCATACCATCTAGGAGGGCAAGGTACTGCACAGACTGCTAAAAAAAAAAAAAACTCTTTGGCTGCAGAGAGGGGGAGGGAGGAGGAGCTCACTTACTTGGATGGTCCCAGACTCCCAGGCGACTCACTGTATTCCAGCCGACTGCTCAGAGAGCAGGTCCAGCCTCTGCCAGCCATTCATGTGGAGGAGGGAGGGGCTGCTCCCACAATGCAGTGAGAGCAGCCATCAGCATCTAGCTAGCCAATCGGCGGCCGGACTACAACTCCCACAATGCAGCAGCCAGCAGCATCAAGCTAGCCAATCAGCGGCCGGCCAGACAGTACTACATCTCCCACAAGGCATTGCAGCATCCAGCTAGCCAATCGGCGGCTGGCCAGACAGTACTACATCTCCCACAAGGCATTGCAGCATCAAGCTAGCAAATCGGCGGCCGGCCAGACAGTACTATATCTCCCACAAGGCATTGCAGCATCCAGCTAGCCAATCGGTGGCCGCCAAGGCCGACATCCATTAAAAAAAAAAAAAATGACAAACAGCCAGCGGCCGTTTTAAATAATGTAGGCACCGGCCCGCCCCTGGTTGGGCTAAATCCATATTTGTGGATTATTGGACATACAATGGTGATCTGGCCACACAGGTACCACTCTATCAATGGCTATCAATGCCACTTATCCCAGGTGGAACACTGGGGTTGGGGACCTGCCCAACTAATGTTCCATTTGATGGTGGTCATGTAAAATTCACAAACCGGTTTCATAGTCAAAGAATTAGGACTCAATCAGGCCAAAAATAACCCCAAAATATGTCAACACACAGACTGAAAGATCTTGAACCTGTGTATGTTTAATTGCAATACATTTTGCTAGCTAAAACACGAGTAACTGGCATAAAGATGTTCCTATAGAGAAAAACCTAAGACAAATCAGCAGGTTGCAAAAACCATGAGCGAAAAAAGTACACTAAAAGTGTAATGTAAGCCAGTGGGGACTCTTTTCATGTTGGAGCCTGAAAGAGGCTGTTTTTTTTTTTTGTGCGGGGGGGCAGCTTTTTTGCTGCCCCCCTGCAAAGTGCTGCCCTAGGCCTGGGCCTTGTTGGCCTAGGCCAGGATACAGCATTGGTTTGCGTTAAGACATCTCCATCCACAGCTTGTGGTAGTGGAGGAAGGGTTGTAGTGCAAGCGGATTTCTCCTCGGAGAAGATATAGTGTGAATGCTTGGGTTAGATTGAAGGCCCATATTATCAAAGAACCTTGCTGTTCCTTATGGACTAAACGCAACAACCTATTTAGAAAACGTAGTTGATGAACATTGGGTGCATATACGTTCACTAGAGTATATGTGGATGAGTTTAGTTCGCAAATGAGGATGAGGTAGCGACCCTGTGGGTCCTTAATTTCTCTTAGGAGGTTAAAGGAAATAGTGTCCTTAATGGCTGTCATCACTCCTCTCTTTTTGGTGCCAGTATTGGCTGTAAAAATATATGGGAAATTCTTATGGGTACATTTTGGGGGAGCTTTGGAGCTGAAGTGCATCTCCTGAGCGCAAAGGATGTTGCATCTGTTTTGCACAGCATCTTGCCAGAGGGATTTACGTTTGGGTTAATTCCTTTGGAGTTAATTTCTAAAAAGGTTAAGCCCATAATAATGTTCTAAGGTGATTGACTGAATTGTGTTGTGAGTTCTATTTTACTCACAGTAAGCAGAGGATGACCTCTAGTGAATGGAGTCAGTATTTCCATCTGGAATTTGTCGCATTGTAAAGGTGATCACGGGTAGTGTCTGCTGGGTTTCCACTTCTATTACAATCGAGGGCTGAGGTGCAAAAAAGATGAACACAAAAAAAAACGGATAAGGAAGAAAATAAAATAAACAAAACACATAATGAATGGTAACGATGAACTGGGTGCCAGTCTCCTGTAACAGATAGGAGAGATAGGTTTTTTAACCTAAGTGCAGCTTTCACACTGCTTAAAGGAGGGGTAAATAACTGAACAGTCAAACAGAACTGGGTCCGTAAGGAACTTCTGCTACTCTAGGTGAAGAAATCAATATAAAGGACTCAGCCGGAGGTTATTTGTGATTGCGTGGATTTTTTGCAGTGACCAGGTGCCAATCTGGGGTGACATGTTGAGTGTTTCTCCCAGACGTTGCTGATCCTTGTGGCTCAGGGATTATATTCCAGACTTTCAGGAAGGATAGGCCTTTTTCCAAGTTGTCATCCACGTGGATGGAACCTTCATGCATGATGGTAATTTTAGTCAGGTATCCCCATCTATAGCTGATGTGATAATTACTTAGAGATTTCATTATTGTGTTGAGATTTCTTAATTTTTGGAGCGTATACTGCGAAAGAGCTGCAAAAATTTGCAGATCTGAATATTGAAAAGGAATCTGTGATCTATTGCGGACAGCCGTCATGAGCTTGCATTTTTTTTCCATATAAAAGAAAGTCGCAGAATTACATGTAAGTATGAGGGTTTGGGCAGGCGGTGTATTCTATCTATAGTGACATCCAATTCTGTAGCATCAGGAAGGATGGATTTGAACAGATTTGTGGTGTATGAGTGAAGGTTGTCCTGTTGAATATTCTCTGGGACCACTCTAATTTTGAGATTATTTTGCCTCGATCTGTCCTTGATATCAAATAATTTGGCTTTAACCCACTCCATATCTTCATCTTTATCCTGGTTTGCATCAACCAGGTCATTAATGGTGGTAGCAAACTCCATCTTTGTTTCACCATGCTCCACTCTGTTTTCAACAGCTTGGAGTTCCTTATTAAATCTGTGCATATAGGAGGCTAGATCTAATTGTATGGAGGCTCTGAGGGACATGAGCATGTCTTTAAGGACAGTGTCCATCACTGGCTGATTATTAGTGGGAAATTCTTCTATGGTGTCAGGCAGGTTTCTAGTATCATCCCTTGTGCCCCCTTCAGGACTCACCTCATGTCTTCTGTGCTCCCCAGCCAGTCTGAATCTAGCCTTTTTCGGGCTGCCTGATGCTGGAGTGGAGTTGTAAGTCTGCTTGTGTTTTGCCTTGGTGGGGTTGCTGCTCCCTGGTGAGCCTGTGCAGGAATATTGGTGTGGAGAGCGGGTGGCTGTCGGCGGAGAGGAGTCGGCGCCATTTTGCCTGTCACCATGCGGCAGCTGTTTGAAGTAGGCCGTTCTCCTCTGCATGTTCCCAGTGGTCTAGGGAGGCAGATCGCTCGGTTGGTGGGCTAAATATTGCACTGGAGAGCCAATGCAGGCTGCTGAAACCCCCGACTTAGCAGGAGATAAGCCCTTACGCGACCATCTTGGATCCTGGCCGGACACGCCCCCCCATACTATAAGATTTGATTCATACATATTAAAAACAATTTGCAAATTGCAAATGGTAATGCAAATCCAAGTCAATGGGAGGCTAATCATGAAAAATTAAAGCGTTTGTTACCCTAAAAAAATACAAATAAATGGATCCTGTTCCTTTAAAGCATGTTATACAGCACAGTGCTTGTTCTGTGTAATTTGGCCCCTTGTATCACCTGAAATACTTGATCCTGCCTGGTTCTGCCCTCCCCCTGTAAACTTACCATAGTTCATCATGGCTGCTGATCCCTGACACCAATGTCAGTTTACGTGCCTCCGTCATCTGCAGGTCTCTTCTGTCCTCTTCTCCTCCTCCTCCTCCTCCTCCTCCTCCCTCCCTCCTTACCTGTCAGCTAGTGACAGTGCCCGTCCCCTCCCCTCCTGCTGCTGAAATTACTTTTAATTTTGCATATAATCCTATGTGGTTAATGAGGTGCCCCATTGTATGTGTTTTATGAAAAGAAATGCTGTTCTACTCCTGGTTTCATAGCGCCACATGACCAGCTGCCTCTCTCCTCCTCTTCTCCCAACTGACGTCAACAGGGGGATTCTCGGCCCTTCCTGCTGTAGCTGTCAGATCGAGAGAGGAGAGAGGGAGATGGTCACGTAATCACTGAACGGCACTCTGAAATCAGGTATAGGACAGCGTTTTTTAAAATAAAACACATACACTGGGGCTCCTAACATTATTAACCACAGAGGATTTTATGAAGATATCACAGTGGCTTAACAACCACTTTAATTCGCGCCATTTTCAAAACTAATAGAAAATGGATTTCAAACAAAAGGCATAAGAAGGTGGGCAATGCCATGAGGGATATGAACGAATTCAAACAAAAATGTAATAATACTGTTTAGTGGAGAGCAGCACTTTTAGAAAGGCTTAAAAGAGAAGTGCGAGAATTGAAAAAAAAAAAAAAAGCAAACAAGCATACGTACTCATTTAGATAGCTGCAGCAATTTGTGATGCTGCAGCTGTCCCCCACTGGCTCTACACCAAGAACTGAGTGATCCAAGACCACAGATTGCTCAGTTTTTGGGTCCGCTAAATTACATTTCTTGGCCTCTTCATTCTGTTTATAGACAAAGCAGCTGGGGATTCCCTTCAACATCTATAGCAGACCCTTATCCTATGTGAGGGTCTTATATGGGTGTAATGAGGGAGTCTCCTAAAAATCCCAAATCTCACAGATTGCTGAACGCACAGAAGGGATAGAAACTAAGGTGGGAGAGATAGTAACAGCCCACAATGATTTAGTGGACGCATACCAGGAACAATCCCAGGAAATGCAGAAACTGAAAGACAAACTAGATCTCGAGGACAGATCGAGAAGGAACAATGTTAAAATCAGAGGAATTCGGGGGCGCATGCGCGGCGCGATCCTGGACGGAAGCAAGGGCTAGGAGCTCCGAGAGACCCAGAGACAAACGCGAGTTCCCCGGGGCCATCTAACCTGAATTTCGGCTCTCAGATACCCATCACCCCCGGTGGAACACCCAGCGCATGCCGGGCCCTAAGAATCGCCGTGGCAAACCGGCTCAAAGGTCCCTGACGAACTACCTTCTGAGAGTGCGGGAACAACACACGATGTCCCAAGATGGCGCCCAGCCGGAGCCAGCGCCGGCGTGCTCTCAGGCCTCGGCCGCATCCCCGGAACACTCAACGGGAGACAGTGAGTACACCAATCTCCTCACAAAAGCTGACTTGGAGGACAGCCTTTCCTCTATGTACAACAGACTGGCTAAAAAGTTCCAGACGGAACTACATAAGGCTACCAGCACGCTGTCCACCGAGATCGCGGCCTTGGGAACCAGAACGGACATGTTAGAGACCAAACATGACGAACTATGCTTGTCCCACTCTGACCTCAGGACGGACCATGAAGCCCTCACAGACACGGTTCAGGTCCTGCAAGCCCACCTCGAGGACCTGGACAACAGGAACAGGAGGAACAACTTGAGGGTGAGGGGGGTCCCTGAAACGGTCACTGACCTGCCTCAGGCAGTGCAAACACTTTTTCACTCCCTGCTTCCTGAGACCCCAATTACGGCCTTTACTTGTGACAGGCTGCACCGAGCTTTGCGCCCAAAGCCCCCGGAAGATAGACCCCCAAGGGACATAGTTTTATGTCTGAAGGACTATCTCATAAAGGAAGACATACTAAGGGCTTCCCGCAACACCCCTAACATGAAGCTAGATGGTGTAACTGTGCAGATCTATCCGGACATCTCACCCACTACCCTGGACAAGCGCAGGAGAATGAAGGAGGTTACCTCGGTGCTTCAATCCGCCAGGATCAGGTACCGTTGGGGCTTCCCCTTTAAGCTGCAAGTCCCTCACAATGGCACCACATACACGGTCACCACAATATCTGAGGGCAAGGATCTCCTGGTAAAGCTAGGCCTTCTGAACGCAGCAGACCACCCGAGGATACCTACTACCCCCCGCTCGCCTGCCATCTGGGCTACACCACCTCCCAGGAGGGACCGCCGTACGGTTCACTGACCTTCCACACCCAAAGAACTGTTCCTCTACCACAATTGGACGCTATGCAGGCCCGCATGCCAATATGCAACAGACTGGTCTCACCCTTGATCGGAAGTCCAGTCGCGCCCGTCTGATCTACCCCCTTCTCCTGGCAAGCTGGATGGAGACCCTCCCGTCCCTGGAAGCCGTACGAGGTGTACTCCTTATGATCATCTGGATGGTTCGGCTCCCTCCTCTTGCTTGGAGGATTGGACCACTCGGTCCATGTTTATTTCTGAAATTGAAGAGGAGAGAGAGGGGGGAGGGCATTTTTATTTTTTTGTTTTTGGCCCTCTCCTGTCTCTTTCTCAAGCCTTCAAAGTTTTTGGTCGGGGGATTTGTTTTATCCCTGACCCCCTCAGCTGAGTTGCCGCTCTTGCGATGGCTTGGCCTGTTTTTGATGCTGACGCAAAATCTGAGTTCAAAGCATGGTTGTTTGTTTTTTATTTGTTTTTCTCTTTTTTTCCTTAACATTTTATGCCTCTCTAACAATGTACTGCAGACAATGTATGGTTTTCTCCTCTCTCACTGGTTGATACTCCTGGGCGCCCGACCTGCCCCTGGTCCTTCCGGGGGTTGGCGGGCGCCCACGACTTCAGCCTTTGGGATGAGTTTACTAAACGGTAAACTGCTGACTCGCTCAATTCACTGGAGCTGGGCTCTAACTTACCTTGACTTGATGGCTCGGATGGATTCTGGACTCATTGTGCAACCCTTAACTGGTAGGCTCCCTGATAGAACACCCTAATGGGTACTAATGTAATTTCCCATAATCTAAAAGGTTTCAACTCTCCCGTTAAAAGGAGAAAGGCCTTCAAAGCATACAAAAGACTAGGTGCAGATATACTGCTCCTTCAGGAGACGCACTTCTCCACACAAAACCACCCGCGCTACTTCGATAAATCCTACCACCAGGGGTATTTTACCACGTATGAGTCCAGGACCCGCGGGGCGGCTATTTTTTTTAAGAATACCATAAACTTTGAATTACAACAGATGTATAAGGACCCTGAAAGCAGATATGTGATTGTGAAGGGTGTTATTCAGGGGAAAACTATCACGGTAGCCTCAGTGTATGCCCCGAATGACGCCCAAGCTGCGTTTTTTAAACGCTTTTTCCAAACCCTTGAGAGGTTTCACTCCTCCCATATGATAATAGGGGGGGATTTTAACCTTGTGGCACACCCCGTCCTAGATAGAAGCAAGGCTGGACATGCTTCCAATGCCTTTCCTAAGTCCCTACAATACCTGATTAAATCCAATCAACTTATTGACACATGGAGGGCGCATAATTTGGGAGCAAGAGAATACACCTTTTATTCCAACCCGCATGACAGTTATTCCAGGTTAGATTACATCCTCTCAACGACAATAATGACAGCCAACTCCACAGCAGCTAGGATTCATTCATGCCCGTGGTCGGACCATCAGATTGTGTGGTGCTCTTTTGCCAACATAGGCCTTCCAAAGGCTCTAGGAGCGTGGAGACTTAATGACTCCATGCTCACTGATCCGATTGCTTTATCCCAAATTGGTGGCTACATCACAGAGTACTTCACCCACAATGAGGTCGGGGAGATTTCCCCGGCAGCACTGTGGGGAGCGCATAAGGCGGTTCTAAGGGGTAGACTAATGCACTTGGCCTCTGAGCGCAAAAAGACCAGAATGCAGAACATTGAGTCCCTCACAAGAGACTTGGATCGGCTGTATCGTAGACATGGTCACACTCAGGAGCCAGAGCTACTGAAACAAATAGATCAGAAGAGGAGGGCGCTGGACGCCATCCTCACTGAACAAACAGAAAAATCCCTGAGATGGTCCAAAGCCAAATTTCTACTCTATAGTAACTCCTCATCGACCATGTTTGCGAGAAAGCTGAAACAATCTACCCAGCCCACACATTCTTATAGGCTCCGAAACAGTGAGGGGCACCTTACTACCCACCCTAAGGAGGTTCTAAGCTTGTTTAAATCATTCTACCAATCCCTAATGGAGGCCCCTAGTCCCTCGGTCCCTCCGAGGCCCTTAACCTGGTTAGACTCAATCCCGCTACCCCAACTGACAGATGAACAACTAGAGTCCTTGAATGCCCCCTGCTCAGTGGAGGAGGTGACAGCTGTCATGACCTCCCTGAAAACTGCAAAAACCCCCGGCCCAGATGGCTTTTCGGCCTTATATTACAAAAAGTTTGCTGACTTGCTGGCCCCTAGACTGACGAGACTGTACAATAAGGTCCTCTCTGGGGAGGCGTTCCCGAGTGACATGCTAATGGCCAATATGTCTCTGATTCCCAAGCCAGGGAAAGATCATTCACTCCCACAGAACTATAGACCTATCTCGGTCATAAATAATGACCTGAAAATATTTAGTCGCATTTTAGCAGACAGACTGGCAAATATTATTACGACCTTAATCTCCCCTGACCAGACTGGATTCATCCCGACAAGACAAATAACTGACAACATTCGTTTAGCAACTAATATTATCCAAGACGCCAATTTACGATCCCGTAAGGTCCTTATGCTCAGTTTGGACATTAATAAAGCCTTTGATAGCGTCCTATGGCCATACCTGGACGGGGTTCTACAAAAGTTTGGAATCCTGGGCAGATTCGTGAACGGGTTTCATGCCTTATACCAGAATCCTCGAACATGTATTAAACTACCAGGTTGCACCTCAGAATTTTTTACTCTAGGAAGGGGAACCAGACAGGGCTGTCCCCTATCCCCCCTGCTGTTCGCCTTAGCGATTGAACCCCTGTCGAGGTGCATTGCTGCTAACCCCAACATCAAAGGATACGACAGTAGAGGTGCCACCTATAAACTTAGCCTGTACGCAGACGATGTCCTATTGTTTTTGACTGATCCCCTGACCTCCCTCCCGAACCTCCTGTCCACATTAGCTGACTTTCAAGCTGTGTCTGGCTTAGGCGTGAATCCTTCTAAATGTGTAGCAATGCCCATCAACTTACCAGACCCACTAATTGAGTCTTTGCAGAATAGTTTTACGTTCTCCTGGTCCTCCTCATCCCTGCAGTACTTGGGGGTGAAACTGGCCCCCTCACTTAAACAGATTTACGCATGTAACTACCCACCGGTTTTTGCCATGGTTAAAAACCTACTGACGCAATGGGCCCCCTACCATATCTCCTTTCTCGGTCGCATACAGGCGGTCAAGATGTCGATCCTCCCCAAGTTGCTGTTTTATTTTAGAGCCCTCCCTCTGTATGTGTCCTGCTCAACTATTAGGGCCATACAGTCGGAGCTGTTGAGATTTATCTGGAAAGACAGGAGGCCCAGGCTAAATAGACTCCTGATGTGTAGGAATAGAAATAGTGGGGGACTGAGCTGCCCAGATCTGTGGAAATATTTCCTAGCCGCCAGATTAGTCCAACTAGCTCAGTGGCATATCCCTTCCCCCCGGACCCCCTGGCTGCGCTTTGAGAGAAAATCCATTGAGCCCTATTACCTTCCAGGCATCCTGTGGTCTGGCTCGGTTGGCCAGAAAGATATCTCGGCACTAAATGAGGTGGTGGGGCAGTCCCTCCGTCTCTGGACCCTGTACAGAGAGAAGTTTGGTCTGTCCTCCAGCCCTGCTCCTCTATCCTCATTCCTGGGAGTCCCAGACTTCCCGGGGGCTTTCGGGGCGGACCAGGAGTTTATACACTGGTCCTCCCGGAACCTGGTAACTCTGCGCTCATTGACTAAGGGAACAGTTTTCCGTTCCTTTGAGGACATACGTCAGAATTGGGATATTCCCCGGTCTGAATTTTATAAATACTTACAAATTCGCCATTTTTTTCAGAAAGCCACCACACTGTTGAGGGCAGGCCCAAAAACTACCTTTGAGTCCCTGTGTCTAGAGGGATCCAGAGATGGAGGAACAATATCTATGATCTATGGCCACCTAAACTGCTATGGCATGGAACCCAAGTCTCAGGCTATGTTGGCATGGGAGGCGGAACTGGGGGAACAGATCACAGTGGAGGACTGGCACGACATGATTGATAATATGCATAAATGCTCCCGCTCAATGGCTATCAAGGAGACTGTGGTAAAACTACATACAAGATGGTACAATACCCCTGTTAAGATCCACAGAATGTTCCCCCTGACCCCGGACTCCTGCTTCAGGGGCTGTGGGGAGAGAGGTACTCTCCTCCATACCTTCTGGAGCTGTAGGGCCCTCGGTCCTCTGTGGCAACAGGTTTCAGATAGGGTGCGTCGGGTCACGGGGAACGCAGTCACCCTCACAGTAAAAATGTGCCTTCTTTTTGCAGATATCCCTGGGACCACACCTACTGAACAAAAACTGTTTCATACCTTATGTAGTGCTGTACACTGGGCGATAGCCCTGAACTGGCGTAAAACATCTGTCCCCTGGCCACAAGTCCTCCACCGCATGGAGTCCATCAAACTGATGGAACGTATATTCCACACACTCATGGACTCTATGCAGGTCTTTGAGAAAAAATGGGACCCCTGGCCCTCAACTGGATAGGTCCGTAACCTCTCACCTACGGTGGTCCACTCCACTGGTCCCTAAGCGGATAGACCGAGATGTACCTTAGCCCGCAATATGACTTAGTGATAGGCTTTAAGGCTGTGCACTCTAGCAGTACGACTCAAAAGCTGGTTTTGTTCTCTACATTTTTTATTTTCAGTTTAGTTGAGTTAAATTTTTGTTTCTGTAGTTAAACTAAGGATTGGATCCTCAAATCTCTAGAGGCATTATGATTGCTGATGCTAGCAATAGACTCACTCTGTAGCTTGTCACTGATGAACCACAGACTCTTATAGATATGGTTGCATTTTATCCTCTGCCTAGTTGGATTGAGAGTCTGTGACTTTTTTGTTGACATGAATATTTGTAACTCTGTAATACCATTATTGCACTGTCTCGTTTGTATACTTCTGTACGATTCCTTAATAAAAGTTTGTAAACAAAAAAAAATCAGAGGAATTCCTGAATCTGTATCTCAATTGGAACTGGTTAGCTATTTCCAAACCTTCTTTAAAAAGATTCTACCCTCAGTATCTAAACAAGAGCTTATCATCGACCGTGCACACCGGCTGGTAAAACCGGCATGCCTCCCAGCATCAGTCCCATGCGACGTTCTCGCACAGGTGCATTTCTTTCATATTAAGGATATGCTGATCTCTACCACTAGGAAGCTCAAAACACTACCAGAGCCATTTGCACAATTTGCTATTTTTCTGACATTTCACCAGCCACTGCAGCTAGGTGAAAATAATTTCGATCTGTCACTGAAATTCTGCGCAATCAACAGATCAAATATAGCTGGGGATATCCTATGAAGTTATTAGTGACATATCAAAACAAACTTATCCCCTTTATGACACCAAATGACCAAGCTAAATATCTTACCCAGTGGAGATTCAAGGTGACCCCTCCCAGATACGCTAAGAAGAACTACGCCTCTCAGCATCTCACTCAGGATAGGAAGACAAAACCTAGCGCTTGACTTTCTGTTTTTTTCTCTGAAGCTTTTGTCAGCTGCCAACTTATTTTCTTTTCTATTCATCACTTAACCTCTTCCAAACACGGCCCCTTACCATGTGATCAGCTGTCAGCTAATGACAGCTGATCACGTGATGTAAACAGAAGCTCTGTAATTTTCTTATTTTTTTTTTCTTCACGTTATAAAAAAAATCTGATTGCCGGGTTTTGTTGAGGGGACATCGGTCCCGAAGAGGAAGAGGCATAGCCGCCTCATCTGTGCCAACCAGTACCGCCTGCCAGTGCCACCTGCCAGTGCCCACAGTGCCATAAATCGGTGCCCACCATAGAATATCAGTGCCACCAATCAGTACCACCTATCAATGCCAAAGAGTGCCACCTATCAATGCCCACAAGTGATGCCAATCAGTGCCCCATCAGTGCCACCCAACTGTGCCTCATCAGTGCCCACCAGTGCCGCCCATCAGTGCTGCCTTATCAGTACCCATCAGTGCTGCATATTAGTGTCCATAAGTGCAGCCTCTTCAGCCTACATCAATGAAGGAGAAAAATTACCTGTTTGCAAATTTTTTTAACAAAATATAAAACCGTTTTTGTTTTTTCAAATTTTCGGTCTTTTTTCATTTTTTGTGACAAAAAATAAAAAACCCAGAGGTGATCAAATACCACCTAATGAAAGCTCTATTTGTGGGGAAAAAGTAATAAAAAATTTAATTTGGGTACAGTGTTGTATGACCACGCAATTGTCAAAGAGTGAGAGCGCTGAAAGCTGAAAATTGGTCTGGGCAGGAGGGGGGTTTAAGTGCAAGTGGTCAAAGAGGGGTAGGATGACATATGCTCCTGGTCGACGGTATTTTATCCACCCCTCCATCTAATGAGTCTGCTAGGCAAACTCATGGGTCAATTCTCAATTTCTATGGACTATTGGTCGTCCCACGTATATCA
The DNA here is from genome assembly GCA_028564925.1 of Lithobates sylvaticus. NCBI lineage: Eukaryota > Metazoa > Chordata > Amphibia > Anura > Ranidae > Lithobates > Lithobates sylvaticus. The sequence goes on along the minus strand of CM053029.1, from coordinate 124,202,980 downwards.
GTTACGAGTTCAATTGTAAGCTATATTACTAAGTTGTTTTTCAAGAACATGTTTATACTGACAAAATGGTACTGAGTTAACCACTTAAGCTTGCTTGTTATGCTAACCTCCATGCAATGCAACATTCTCTCATTCAATCCTTACGAAGCTATGGTTAAGATTACCTCTATTAATGCCAAAGGGCTTAATATGCCCTATAAACGCTCTATCCTATGGAAAGAAGCTACACGGCTTCATAGTGATATATTATGTGTCCAAGAGAGGCATTTCAAACAATCTAACCCACCCACATGTAAACATGGCAGTTTTACCCGCTCGGCGAGCCCAGAACTATTTGGCCGCTCGCATCAAATTCGTGTGATGCGAGTGGCTCGCAATACACTGCGCCAGTCGCAGTGCATTGCTGGCTGATGATTGGCCAAGCATGCACTGTGACCGGCATGCTTGGCCAATCAAAAATTCAGCGGCGAGGAGAGCAATAATTGGCCACAGGCAGGATGCCTGTGGCCAATTATAGCTCAGGGGGTTTAGTACACGCCCCACAGTATAAAAGGCCGCCGCGCCGGCGGCCTCGTATATTGTGTGTCAGTGTTATGTGCTGCTGACTGCTGAGCTGACATTATGTGCTGTGATTCTGGGGATTAGTGTGTGCGTGCTGTTAGTACAGCATTGCAGTATCAAATCTGGGGGGTGTCTATAGTATGCCTGTGAAGGGGCGCATGTTTCCTGTGCTTAAAACTGTCCGTGCACAAAGTGTCATTTTTGCAGGAAAAAAAGCTATTTAAAATCACTCGCGGCTAATGAATTGACGGCTCCCGTAACACAGAGAACAGTCATATATTGAAAGTCGTTGATAAAAAAAAAAGTCATTGATAAAAAAAAAAAAAAAAAAGCGTCAATAACCAGGCCCTTCAGGTCTGCAATGGATATTAAGGGGAACCCCAGCCAAAAAAAAGAAATGGCGTGGGGTCCCCCTCAAAATCCATACCAGACCCTAGAGGTCTGGGATGGATTTTAAGGGGGGCCCCGGCCAAAAAAAAAAATGGCGTGGGGTCCCCCTCAAAATCAATACCAGACCCTTATCTGAGCACGCAACCTGGCAGGCCACAGGAAAAGATGTTGATGAGGACAAGGGCCTCTTTCCCAAAACCCTGGCCATTGATTGTGGGGGTCTGCGGACGGGGGGCTTATCGGAATCTGGAAGCCCCCTTTAACAAGGGGATCCCCAGATCCCGCCCCCCCCTGTGTGAAATGGTAAGGGGGTACAAAAGTACCCCTTACCATTTCACCAAAAAAGTGTCAAAAATGGTAAAAATGACAGGAGACGGTCTTTGAGAATTCCTTTTATTAAAATCTTCCTTCTTCCTTTCTCCATCCTTCGGTTTCTTCATCTTCATCTTCTCTTTCCGGCATCCTCTTCCATCTTCTTCTTCCATCATCTTCTTCCATCATCTTCTTCCTCCTTCTTCCATCATCTTCTTCCTCCGATCCGCTTCTTCTTGCTCTGGTCTTCTCGTCCGGCATCTTCTTCCATGGCATCGGCGTCTCTTCTTGGGCCGCTCTGCGCAATGGGAGGCTCCCGCTGTGTGAGGCTTCGCTGCGTCTGACAGGTCTTTTATAACGGAGGGCGGGGCCATCTGGTAACCCCGCCCCCCTCTGACGCACGGGGACGTCATGGGGAATTCCCTATGGCTTTCCCCATGACGTCAGAGGGGGGTGGGGTCACCAGGTGACCCCGCCCTCCGTTATAAAAGACCTGTCAGACGCAGCGAAGCCTCACACAGCGGGAGCCTCCCATTGCGCGGAGCGGCACAGAAGAGACACCGACGCCATGGAAAAAGATGCCAGACGAGAAGACCAGAGCAAGAAGAAGCGGATCGGAGGAAGAAGATGACGGAAGGAGAAGATGAAGAAACCGAAGAATGAAGAAAGGAAGAAGGAAGACCAGAAGAAAGAAGATTTTAATAAAGGAATTGTCAAAGACCGTCTCCTGTCATTTTTACCATTTTTGACACTTTTTTTGGTGAAATGGTAGGGGTACTTACCATTTCACACAGGGGGGGGCCAGGATCTGGGGGACCCCTTGTTAAAGGGGGCTTCCAGATTCCGATAAGCCCCCCGTCTGCAGACCCCCACAACCAATGGCCAGGGTTGTGGGGAAGAGGCCCTTGTCCTCATCAACATGGGGACAAGGTGCTTTGGGGGGGACCCCAAAGCACCCTCCTAATGTTTAGGGCATGTGGCCTGGTATGGTTCAGGAGGGAGGGGAGGCCCCCTCTTTTTCTGCGGCCTGCCAGGTTGCGTGCTCGGATAAGGGTCTGGTTTTGAGGGGGATCCCACGCTATTTTTTTTTTTTGGCCGGGGTTCCCCTTAAAATCCATCCCAGACCTCAAGGGTCTGGTATGGATTTTGAGGGGGACCCCACGCCATTTTTTTTTTTGGCTGGGGTTCCCCTTAATATACATAGCAGACCTGAAGGGCCTGGTTATTGAATTTGGTGGGACCCCCACGCTTTTTTTTTTTTTTTTTACCAATGACTTTCAATGAATGACTGTTCTCTGTGTTACGGGATCCGTCAATTCATTAGCCGCGAGTGATTTTAAATAGCTTTTTTTCCTGCAAAAATGACACTTTGTGCAGGTACAGTTCTAAGCACAGGAAACATGCGCCCCTTCACAGGCATACTATAGACACCCCCCAGGTACGAAATTTAAAGGAATATTACACTTTTATTGTTTCACTTTAAGCATTATTAAAATCACTGCTTCTGAAAAAACTTCCGTTTTAAAAAAAAAAAAAAATGTTGCATTGATACATGTTCCCTGGGGCAGGACCCAGGTCCCCAAACACTTTTTATGACAATAACATGCATATTAGCCTTTAAAATTAGCACTTTTGATTTCGAACGTTCGCATCCATTGTAACTAATAGGGTTCTTATGTTCGCACGGACTTTAGGTCCGTTCGCGGGTTCTGGTGCGAGCCGAACCCGGGGGTGTTCGGCTCATCCCTAATAGCCATCAAACACACACGCAATTTTCAGTTACATTCCTCTCTCGTGGGTCGATACATCATCTAACGGCCACTATAAACATTCTTAAGGGCACACTATAATATGTGGGGACTTTAATGAGATCTTGAATGCTGAATTAGAGACCCTTTAACAAAGCCCACAAACGATCCTCCACCTTGCCCTCCTTTCTAGAGAATACAAATTTATTTGATGCTTGGAGATGTTTGCATGGCAATGAGAGGGACTATACCTTCTTCTCTCAACCTCAGCAGTCCTATTCACAAATTGATCTGTTCCTTGTTGACAAAATTACACTACAGCACATCTCTAAAGTTGAGATTGGACCCATTACATGGTCGGACCATGCTCCTGTCTCCTTGGAGATATTTAGCTCACCATTTAACAAAAATACATCGGTATGGCGCCTAAACTCATCTTTGCTCACTAATCCTAGATACAAGGACCAGATCAAGCGAAAACTGACATCTTTCTTTCAAATGAATGATACTGAAGAGGTAGATAGGTTTATTCTGTGGAACCTGCACAAAGCTGTTATGAGGGGTTTACTCATCAAGTTGGGTGCGTACGAAAGGAGGAGGAGAACCAAAGAAATATCCGACTTACTACACCAAATTCAACTTTTAGAGAAAAAACACAAATCTACACTAGATACTAATGATGCTAAAGCTCTCAATGACTTATGGCAGACCCTAGCTGGCTACCTTATTAACCAATATGAGCATACGCTCAGAAGATCCAAACTAAACTTTTAGACTCAAGCGAATAAAACTAGTGCTTTACTAGCTAACCAAGTAAAACAAGAACTAATAAAATCCAATGTACCCTTTCTGAGGAACCCTCACAAGGGATTGATTACCAACCCGTTAGAGATCGCAAATGCCTTTAGAAAATTCTATGACTTCCATATACAACCTCAGAGACACCTTGGACTTCCAAACTCCTACAGAAGCTCAAATTGATTCCTTTTTAGGCTCAATGCACATCCCCTCACTGTCAGTTTCTCAACAGACCTCTATATCTGCACAATTTACGAGCATCAAAATACACAAAGCCATCCACGACATCCCTCCTAATGAATCACCTGGCCCAGATGGTTATACCAACGAATACTATAAAACATATTCGGATATCCTATCTCCACACCTGAGAACTGTAGCCAACCAAGCATCCAAGGCAGGATATTTTCCTAAGGAGCACTTAGAGGCCCTTATAGTTGCAATTCCAAAACCTGGGAAAACACCTTCAGATCCCGACAACTTTAGACCCATCTCCCTACTGAATAGTGACATAAAAATGTATGCTAAAGTACTGGCCACCAGACTATAACCACTTATAGGATCACTAATACACCCAGACCAAGTAGGCTTTATTGGAGACAGACAGGCACCCAATGGCACAAGAAGATTCATTGATCTGATTCAATGGACAGAACACCATCAAACGCCTTTTCTGCTGTTATCCCTTAATGCAGAGAAGGCATTTGATCAGGGTACACTGGGGATACCTTAGACAAGTATTGTGAAAATTTAGACTTACCGGACCATTTGAAGAAGCCATTATGGCCTTATACTCTGTCACTAGTGTGAAAGTATAGATTTATGGCATGTTGTCTGACCCATTTCAGATAACTAACGGCACTAGACAGGGCTGCCTGTTGTCACCCCTAATTTTTGCCCTCGTTATTGAGCCACTAGCAGAGTCCATCCGCACTTGCAAAATGATTAAGGGCATACAGGTGGGTAGAGAGCAACATAAGCTAGGTTTATATGCTGATGATATCTTAATCGCTTTAACAGAACCCCTCTCTTCATTGCCAGCACATCAAAACATAGAAAAAGTATGTGAAGCGCTAAAACACTAAAAATTGTGCAAAAATGCAGGGAAAATAAATTATATATATATATATATATATATATATATATATATATATATATATATATATATATATATATATATGTATAAAATATAATTTAATATAACAAGTGCCAGAACACATTTTGTGCAACAAGACTAAAGTATAATAAATAACGATAAAACTGGTGAACAAAAAGTCTCTCTTTTGCAAGATAGACGCTAGTGAGGTAGGTGGATGGAGATTTCTCTTCCGAACGGGGTCATGGATACAATCTGATATTGTAGAGGTGCTATACACACAGAAATGTGTGAATGTGATCCCAGGGAAATTAAACACTTCATAAGGTACTTCTTACCGGAAAGGATGGACGCACATACTGTACGGCAGTGAGTCAAAAGTGCATGTGTGTTTCTCCTTATGGGTGCTGGGAGGTGGTTCCAGGTCCTACAGGCACGCCCCTGTTGATGACCACTAGGGTTGAAACACGTAGGGATTTTATTTGATTCTTTTCACATTGCCCTTTACTGTTTTTATGCTTGTACATTTTAAACTTGACTGTCTTTGTTTGCTCCTTCATTGTGAGACTTTTTACCCCAATAAATCGTTATTGGTTAATTTGCACCATATGGAGCATTTTTTTCCTGTTTTTTTATACCATGTCCCACCATTTGTGATCCCGGACGAGTCGGAGTTAAATTTCTATACCGTGTGCCAACCACCTGGATGATTTAGCGTGCGTCTACTGGACGATCCATCGTGTGTCTACTCCTGGACAGTTTGGTGATACCGCAAGGCTGCGTGTTCATATCCACAAGGCGTGCCTGTAGGACCTGGAACCACCTCCCATGACCCATAAGGAGAAACACACATGCGTTTTTGACTCACTGCTGTACGGTATGTGCGTCTATCCTTTCCGGTAAGAAGTACCTTATCAAGTGTTTCATTTCCCTGGGATCACATTCACACATTTCTGTGTGTATAGCACCTCTACAATAACAGATTGTATCCATGACCACGTTCGGAAGAGAAATCTCCATCCACCTACCTCACTAGCGTCTATCTTGCAAAAGAGAGACTTTTTGTTCACCAGTTTTATCGTTATTTATTATACTTTAGTCTTGTTACACAAAATTTGTTCTGGCACTTGTTATGTTATATTATATTATATTTTATACATATATATTTATTTTCCCTGCATTTTTTGCACAATCTTTAGTGTTTTAGCTCTTCACATACTTTTTCTATGTTTGTATAACTTTGTTTGAGTGTAAGCAGCTTTAGAAAAGTAATTTTCTTATCACTCCTTTTTGGGGTACAGCGCAGTAATATTCCCCCTTCACTAGCATCAAAACATCCTAAAAACATTTAGCGGGGCGTGGTCTGGACGGAGACCGAGATGGCCACTTAACTTGTGAGCTCCTGCGTGCCCAGGACAATCTAGCGACTTAAAAGGGAACCTACCGTACTTTCCCTGCTATGCACAGGTCCACTAGGAGCTCGTCCACCTCCCGCACCCCCAAGGACTCTCAGACCCACCTGGGGAGGAATATTCCAGATATATTCCGGGCCCAGAAGTTGCAGGCCATCGCGCCGCTGCACGCGCCATCACAGGCCCAAGCCTCGGCCTCGCCTGACAGACCTCTAACCGTCCCCATGCCGGGAGCATCTTCCCCCAACCCTAGCGGGGCTCTGCCCCCCAGCCTCCTCGACTGGGAGAAGGTGGCCTCGGATATAAAAAGCACTGTAACTGCCGCAATAGCAGACCTGAGGCCAGATTTATTAGCTGTTGCCCACCGCATTGATGGCGTAGAACAGACTACACAGACGCATGCGGCGGCCATTCGCCAGGTACAGTCTGCTTATGATTCCCAACTGGCACAAGTTTTTGAACTCCACAGGCATGTGGAAGATTTGGATAACAGGGGACGGAGGCACAATATCAGGGTACGAGGTATCCCTGAAACTGTCGATCTGGGTGCTATTCAGCAAACCATTAGTGCCATCTTTAATGACTTGATCGAGCGCCCTGCAGACTCCCCCATCGACATGGAAAGGGCACACCGTGCTCTCCGCCCCCCCCCCCCCCGGGACAACGAACCTCCCAGGGAAATAATATGCTGCATTGTCAATTTCCCCCTCAAAGAAGAAATCCTCCGCAAAGCAAGGGAAAGGGGGCGCATACTCTTTAATGGAACTGAGGTGAAACTTTTTCAAGATCTCTCCCAGATCACTCTCCAGAATAGGAGAGCACTTAGACCACTGCTGGATGCTTTACGAGCTAGAAACATCCAGTACCGCTGGAAATTTCCATTCGGTCTCTCTGCATCCACCGGAGCGCTCAGCACTGCTCAGAACACCGGAAGACCTTCAGGCCTTTTGTGAACAGCTCGACTTACCCAACATCGAGCTTCCGGAATGGTACGCTCTTTATTTCCCGGCGGAACCCTGGCTCCCAGTGTCCCTCAACCCGTCTCCAAAAGCATCCCGCCAAAGATCGAGGCACCGCAGATGTCTCCGAATGCCCGCTCCTCACGTCGAGACCTTCACCAACGCAGCCCGTCACCTTTGAACATGTGACGTGACGTGCGGGAAGAATGAATGCTTGTAACACAGACAACACGCTCCAGCCTGTGAGTACCCCGATATACCCTCCACGCTTACCCCCCCACCAGAGATCCCCCGTGACTCTTTCTTGCCCTCTCCTTACCACAGCTTTCATCCCTCCAGACAAAGACTCGCCGCCGGCGACCGTGATAAGATGGCCCGGCTTCCCTGAACAGGCCTCTTTTCCATGCCTGCTGCCCCGAGCCTCGATAGACACGACACCCATGGCCCTGGACATTACGCTCGCTCACAGAGTGCTCACATCCCGGACAGCTGCCATAGCCTTATCTCCCTGATGGCGATTAACGCACAGCCCTTGTACAGGACCGCGGTTTTACCCCTGCAAGGTTGGGATGTCTCCCTCCTATGGATGGCCATCGGACCCATAGATTCTGCCTTCACCTCCGTGTACCAGCCTGGCACTCCGGACTACCCACTACAGATGCCCGCTTGGCAATCGGACTTCCGAGGGCACCATTACTGCTCTACGGCCTTCTGCAGCATTCCTTCCCCTGAGCCCTGAGTAAGAGGGGCGCCTCCACACCCACCTCGTACATCCTGAAGCAGTCTTGCAGCAGCACTAGGGGTGACACGTCTTCTTCATCTCAGGCAATGTATCCGTGTATGTTCCGCTGTCTCCCTGCTTGAACTCAATGGGATTTATCTCCTTCATTTTCATTTTGTACTTTGTGCTTTCTTCCTCTTACCTTTGCCTATTGCAGTCCAACCTGTGCCCATCCTCTGCCTTGATTTGGCGGGGGCAGGGCAAGGGTTCGACTGACTAAACGCAAAGGTTCCACAGCAGGATTCGGGAGGATCCCACCCATTTTGCGGTATCCACAGACACCCTCCCCTGCCCCTCCTTCTCCCCGCCTCCCCCTCTATCCCCTCTTTCCTCCCCCCTCATTTCCCTCTCCAATTCCTTGCTCCTTCCTCTCCTCCTCCCCTTCCCCCCTCTCTCCCTCCTCTCTCCCTCCTCTCCCCCTTCCCCCCTCACTTCTTCTCCCCCCCTTCTCTCCTTCCTATCTCCCTCCTCCCCTTTCCCTCTTCCTTTCCCCACTCCCCCCCTTCCCCTCCCTGCCCCTCTCCCCTCCCTGCCCCCTCTGTCCCTATCCCCACTTCCTGTCTGGCTATGCCAGGCAGGATGTGGAAGTGTCCCACTCCGTGGGGTCACCTCACAGGCTGCTGACCTCAATTGTATTTTGTGTGTTTCAGAGTTTTATTTTTGATAGGCAATGTTTACCTGGAATACCCAGACCCCGTGTGCTGAATAGATTGTGTTATGATACTTTACAGATTGTTTCTCGTTTTATCATATGATGTATGTGGACCCTCTATAGGTTCTTCTCCATTACGGTAGGCTCCCTAATACGCTACAGTGACTCTTATCCTAGATAAGATTCCTCCCCTTCATCGTCTGGACCCCTGGGCTGCAGCCATGCTGTGGTCTTTGTTCAACCTTCTTCCCCCACACAGCAGTCTCTCGGAGACTTTGCTGACATACCAGGAATTTCCTTTAGATCCTATAGGTGGATAGCTAGACTACCTCCACCTCTGGTGCATCTCTCCCCCTCTCCCCCCGCTACACTCTTATACTCTCTCTGACCCCTTTCTGCTCCCCCCACTCTAACCTTCTCCTCCATCTAGTCACCCCCTTCTGATGCCCTGGCCCTACCCCCTCTCTCTTTCTCTTTCCCTCCCCCCTTACCCCGACCCCTCATTAGGGGAGTGATCCCAGTTCACACCCCCCCCATTAAGCCGCGATTTACTGAATAGACAGGCGAATGCCTTGAACATTAATTAACCCTCCCACAATGGAAATAAGGAATCCGTTGACGTTGAAGTGTATCTCACTCAACGTCAAAGGTCTCAACATTCCAGAAAAGAGGTCACAAGTTATCTCCTCTCTCTCCAAACACAAAGCTCACTTTATTTTCCTACAGGAAACACATTTCCGATCTGATGCTATCCCTAAGCTTGCTAACCACATGTATCGCTCAGTATTACATGCCACCAACCCTGAAGCCAAGTCAAAAGGGGTCTCGATTAGGGATGGGCCCGGTGCTCGGTTCGAATCGAGCACCGGGCATTCGCTCGCTCGGCGAGCCCAGAACTATTTGGGCCGTTCGCATCACATTCGTGTGATGCGAGCGGCCCCGCAATGCATTGCGGCTGGCGCGGCGCATTGCTGGCTGATGATTGGCCAAGCATGCACTGTGACCCCGCATGCTTGGCCAATCACAGCGCCGGAAACTCGGAGAGCAATAATTGGCTACAGGCAGGACGCCTGTAGCCAATTAAAGCTCAGGGGCTTTAGTACATGCCCCACCATTTAAAACGCCGCCACGCTGTCGGCCCCGGTCACATGTGTTCTGGCTTTAGGAGAGAGCAGTCTGCTGATTCTGTCTTTGCTTGATTGCTACTGAAAGATTTGCTCTTCTTTGCTAAACCATTGGCTATTTCTTTGCTAAACCATTGCTACCTAAGTCATTGATCGTTCATTGCTGCTGATTGCACAGTTAGTGTGTTATTAGCTGCTGCTGGGGATTAGTCTGGTGCGTGCTTACTGTTAGTACAGTATTGCAGTAGTACCAACCGCAGTGCTGTTAGCACAGCATTGCACCCCAACAGCACCCATAGGACTTCTAGTGTGTTAGTGGCAGCAAACAGAGCTCCTATATTTTCTTCTCAGCAGCACCCATAGGACTTCTACTGTGTTAGTGGCATCACACAGAGCTCCTATATTTTCATCTCAGCAGCACCCATAGGACTTCTAGTGTGTTAGTGGCATCACACAGAGCTCCTATATTTTCTTCTCAGCAGCACCCATAGGACTTCTAGTGTGTTAGTGGCATCACACAGAGCTCCTATATTTTCTTCTCAGCAGCACCCATAGGACTTCTAGTGTGTTAGTGGCATCACACAGAGCTCCTATATTTTCTTCTCAGCAGCACCCATAGGACTTCTAGCGTGTTAGTGGCAGCAAACAGAGCTCCTATATTTTCTTCTCAGCAGCACCCATAGGACTTCTAGTGTGTTAGTGGCATCACACAGAGCTCCTATATTTTCTTCTCAGCAGCACCCATAGGACTTCTAGTGTGTTAGTGGCATCACACAGAGCTCCTATATTTTCTTCTCAGCAGCACCCATAGGACTTCTAGTGTGTTAGTGGCAGCAAACAGAGCTCCTATATTTTCTTCTCAGCAGCACTCACAGGACTTCTAGTGTGTTAGGTTAGTGGCATCACACAGAGCTCCTATATTTTCTTCTCAGCAGCACCCATAGGACTTCTAGTGTGTTAGTGGCATCACACAGAGCTCATATATTTTCTTCTCAGCAGCACCCATAGGACTTCTAGTGTGTTAGTGGCATCACACAGAGCTCCTATATTTTCTTCTCAGCAGCACCCATAGGACTTCTAGTGTGTTAGTGGCATCACACAGAGCTCCTATATTTTCTTCTCAGCAGCACCCATAGGACTTCTAGTGTGTTAGTGGCATCACACAGAGCTCCTATATTTTCTTCTCAGCAGCACCCATAGGACTTCTAGTGTGCTAGTGGCATCACACAGAGCTCCTATATTTTCTTCTCAGCAGCACCCATAGGACTTCTAGTGTGTTAGTGGCAGCAAACAGAGCTCCTATATTTTCTTCTCAGCAGCACTCACAGGACTTCTAGTGTGTTAGGTTAGTGGCATCACACAGAGCTCCTATATTTTCTTCTCAGCAGCACCCATAGGACTTCTAGTGTGTTAGTGGCATCACACAGAGCTCATATATTTTCTTCTCAGCAGCACCCATAGGACTTCTAGTGTGTTAGTGGCATCACACAGAGCTACTATATTTTCTTCTCAGCAGCACCCATAGGACTTCTAGTGTGTTAGTGGCATCACACAGAGCTCCTATATTTTCTTCTCAGCAGCACCCATAGGACTTCTAGTGTGTTAGTGGCATCACACAGAGCTCCTATATTTTCTTCTCAGCAGCACCCATAGGACTTCTAGTGTGCTAGTGGCATCACACAGAGCTCCTATATTTTCTTCTCAGCAGCACCCATAGGACTTCTAGTGTGTTAGTGGCAGCAAACAGAGCTCCTATATTTTCTTCTCAGCAGCACTCACAGGACTTCTAGTGTGTTAGTGGCATCACACAGAGCTCCTATATTTTCTTCTCAGCAGCACCCATAGGACTTCTAGTGTGTTAGTGGCATCACACAGAGCTCCTATATTTTCTTGACAGCAGCACACATATTTTACCTATTGTGTCAGCAGCACCCATAGGACTTCTAGTGTGTTAGTGGCAGCACACAGAGCTCCTATATTTTCTTGACAGCAGCACACATATACTACCTATTGTGTCAGCAGCACCCATAGGACTTCTAGTGTGTTAGTGGCATCACACAGAGCTCCTATATTTTCTTCTCAGCAGCACCCATAGGACTTCTAGTGTGTTAGTGGCAGCACACAGAGCTCCTATATTTTCTTGACAGCAGCACACATATTTTACCTATTGTGTCAGCAGCACCCATAGGACTTCTAGTGTGTTAGTGGCAGCACACAGAGCTCCTATATTTTCTTGACAGCAGCACACATATACTACCTATTGTGTCAGCAGCACCCATAGGACTTCTAGTGTGTTAGTGGCAGCACACAGAGCTCCTATATTTTCTTGTCAGCAGCACACATAGTACCTATAGTGTGTTAGTGTCGGCACCCATAGGACCTACAGTGTGTTGTGAGCACACATAGGAGCTCTATTTTTTATACTATATACACTACCGACTACAATGGCTGGTAGACCGCCAAGGAGAGGCAGAGCGTGCCGAGGCAAGAACACAGGGCAGGCAGGCTCTGTTTCTAGAGACAACAGTGCTGGCCAAGGACGTGGTCGTGCATCGTCATCAGCACGTGGCCATGGGACACGCTTGTCTTTGTTTTCGGCAGCTGGACATGTGGAGCCGCATCATGCCGAAGGCTTGGTAGAATGGATGACCAAGCCCTCCTTATCCTCCTCATCCTCTCTCACCCAGGCTCAGGGTACTGGCAGAGCAGCTGCCAATGCATACTCAATGGCATCATCAGCCACCCCTTCCCTAGACCCACCATGTCCTCCTGAGGAGTCCCCCGAACTGTTTGAGCACAGTGTTGGGTACATGCTCTAGGAGGATGCCCAACGATTCGACTCGGATGATGATACCCAGCTTGAGAAAGGCAGTAGTGTGCGTGCAGAGAGAGGGGATGCTGATGCTGAAGGACAGCAATCTGGCAGTACTGTTCCACCAGCTGCAGCTTACTGCCAGGTTTGCTCTAGTGGTAAAGAGGGAGGGGATGATAAGGTCACTGACTCCACGTGGGTGCCTGAAGGGAGAGAGCAGGAGGAGGAGGAGGAGGAGGAGGATGCGGCATCACATGTCCAACGAGGCAGGATGCCCCCTGGAGGCCAGCTAGAGGCCAGCACAGCAACTGTACCACACCGCAGAGCTCCGCCTGTGCAGGGCGCTGCCTCTGCACGTTATCACAAAAGTTCTTTGGTGTGGGCCTTTTTTGAGACGAGTGCATCAGATTGCACCACTGCTATTTGCAATATTTGTCTCAAGCGTATCTCGCGTGGCCAAAACATCAGCCGCTTGGGCACCACAAGCATGAGCAGACATACAGTGGTGTGAAAAAGTGTTTGCCCCCTTCCTCATTTCCTGTTCCTTTGCATGTTTGTCACACTTAAGTGTTTCGGAACATCAAACCAATTTAAACAATAGTCAAGGACAACACAAGTAAACACAAAATGCAATTTGTAAATGAAGGTGTTTATTATTAAAGGTGAAAAAAAATCCAAACCATCATGGCCCTGTGTGAAAAAGTGATTGCCCCCTAAACCTAATAACTGGTTGGGCCACCCTTAGCAGCAACAACTGCAACCAAGCGTTTGCGATAACGTGCAATGAGGCTTTTACAGCGTCCTGGAGGAATTTTGGCCCACTCATCTTTGCAGAATTGTCCTAATTCAGTTACATTAGAGGGTTTTCGAGCATGAACGGCCTTTTTAAGGTCATACCACAACATCTCAATAGGATTCAGGTCAGGACTTTCCAAAGTCTTCATTTTGTTTTTCTTCAGCCATTCGGTGGTGGACTTGCTGGTGTGTTTTAGGATCATTGTCCTGCTGCAGAACCTGAGTTCGTTTCAGCTTGAGTACACGAACAGATGGTCGGACATTCTCCTTCAGGATCTCTTGGTAGACAGCAGAATTCATAGTTCCTTTTATCACGGCAAGTCTTCCAGGTCCTGAAGCAGCAAAACAGCCCAGACCATCACACTACCACCACCATATTTTACTGTTGGTATAATGTTCTTTTTCTGAAATGCAGTGTTCCTTGTACGCCAGATATACTTGGACACACACCTTCCAAAGAGTTCCACTTTTGTCTCATCGGTCCACAGAATGTTGTCCGAAAAGTCTTGGGGATCATCAAGATGTGTTGTGGAGAAATTGAGACGAGCTTTGATGTTCTTTTTGCTCAGCAGTGGTTTTCTCCTTGGAACTCTGCCATGCAGGCCATTTTTGCCCAGTCTTTTCCTGATGGTGGAGGCATGAACGCTGACCTTAACTGAGGCAAGTGAGGCCTGCAGTTCCTTGGACGTTGTTGTGGGGTCTTTTGTGACCTCTTGGATGAGTCGTCGCTGCGCTCTTGGGGTAATTTTGGGCGGCCGGCCACTCCTGGGAAGGTTCACCACTGTTCCATGTCTTCGCCATTTGTGGATAATGGCTCTCACTGTGGTTCGCTGGATTCCCAAAGCTTTGGAAATGGCTTTATAACCCTTTCCAGACTGATAGATCTCAATTACTTTCTTTCTCAATTGTTCCTGAATTTCTTTGGGTCTCGGCATGATGTGTAGCTTTTAAGGATCTTCTGGTGGACCATACTGTGTCAAGCAGCTCCTATTTAAAGCCCCATGCACACGGTCAGACTTTTTCATGGATTCTGTCCGATCGGACAATGTTGTTGAAAAATCAGACCGTGTGTATGCACCATCGGACAGTGTACGTCGGATTGTCCGACGGACAAAGTCTTATCTCCTGCTGGAAAGATTTGCCGACAACACGGTCCGATCACACCAAATCCGATCGTGTGTACGGTTGTCCGACGGACAAAGTGCTACGCATGCTCAGAAGAAATTCTGTGACGGAAGCGCTCGGTCAGGTAAAACTACCTTTCCTAATCGACATAGCACATTCGTCACGCTGCAATGTTAAAATGTCTTTAATGCAGCGCATTCTCTTTTTCTTTACAATGCAACAAGAATGACATGTTTTAGCTGCTCCTATTCACCCTCACTTCTCACAAACTTAGTTCTTTATTACTTTTCAGCATTTATACACTACATGTTTATTTTTACTCAGATCGTAAAAGAATCTTTGTTATATTTTTAGCATGATTTGTCTTTTTTTTTTTTTTCTGAATACATATTTGAAGGAGAATTTTTTTTTTTTTTTGGAGGGGGGTTGTGTGTCTCAACTTAGCAAAACCACATTATTAACATTTGTATTTCTTGCTTAAATTTACTAGGAGTTTGTTGGTTGTTGGTGCCCCTTGTTAATTCTACTTTAGGATTAGTGAAATGTACCTGCCTACTCAAAGAAAAACTGTCATTGTAGAAAAGTAAAACACAATAGTCACTGATTATTTCAAATCCCAAAAACATTTATTTAGGTCTCAGCAACAAACCTAAGAGGAACGCAGCCATGGTGAAACTTGTGGAATTTGCAAAGCCTTGGACCCCCACGGCAACCATCATTTTTCAAGCGTAGAAAATTGGGGGCCTGAGGAGTACGTATATTAAGGGGAGTGCAATCTGGTCCTGAAGTCCAAAGCATCCGGAACTGCAGCAGATGCCATCTAGGTCCCCAGGCTCTGGTACTACAAGAGGCTCCATCTTCTCTCAGACCAGACTGAATCCAGGTCGTCACTCTCAGGTCTTCCTTCCACGCTTCCTTGCACGCTGTGGCTGTCGTGCTGGTGGGGTGGCAGAAGGAGGAGGAGGAGGCGGAGCATGGTAACTATGGCAAACATGTGTGAGTGGGGTCATCTCCCCAGCCCTACCCTTATTTAGGACATGGAGGATGAGCCCCTCACACATGTTGCGTTGCCTCACCTCCATACCCATCATCTTCGTGACAACCACGGAGCCAAAGGTCTCCTCGTCGGTGGGTGTGGCATGTAGGGAGTCTGAAGCCTCTCTGATCATCCGGAGCGCTGACTCTGCCGCATAACCCCCCCTTCTCGCCCTTCTGTACGGAGGGCGGAGGGGAGGGATTTGGGTGTCAGTCAGGCTCCGAGGCCTAGCCCCCTCTTGGCTGCCACTACCCACCTCTTGGCTGCCACTAACCCCTGCCTCCTCCTGACTGCCACCTTCCACAGCCACCTCCTGGCTGAGGTCTTCCTGTGTATGAAAAAGGGACATAGTTTCAGGTATTTGTTCATCAAACACACACAATTCTCATCTAGTGACTGTTGCAAAATGTTTACAAATAGAAAACCATACAATTCTCAGCCCTGCAGTTTAGATTGTGGCCCCAACTGTCTCCAACACTACTGTCAGTTGATATGTCAAACACGTTAGGAACTAAGCAATTGGGGATCCTGAATTAAGTGAACATCATTCATTATTCACATAAATGGTAACAAAACTACTATACCTGGAACAAGATGGGCTCCTCCACATCTTCCATACTGGAAGGGCCAGGTTGCTCCTCGGAAGCCTCATCAGGGGTGGCCTGCGCGCAAGGAAGCGTGGAAGGAGGAGTCGAGAGTGGCTCCGTGACATCAGCCTGGTCTTTGAGAAAATGTAGACTCTGATAGTACCAGAGCTTGGGCACATAGACCTCATCTGCTGCAGTTGCAGTTTCTTCCGACTTCACAACCTTCTTGCGCTCCCTGATATACGCACTCCTCAGGCTGCCAATTTTCTTTCTTATATCATCAACAGTTGCCGCGGGGAACCTTGGCTTGACAAATTCCACAAGTTCCTCCAGGGCTGCGTACCTCTTTGGTTTGATGCTATAATGGGGGTGTTTAGCCTGCCATAAAATGGGAAATTCCCTGTATTTGGCAATGAAGAGGGGGAGAAAACTCATGTCGTTGAATCCCTTCATAATCTCTGCAAGACACAACACCACACAAAACACTATAAATTATGTCAGGCTAAACTCTCCTAATCTTCTCCATAAAGAAGCCTCAAGTTCGAATCAGTCTAGGCTAGTTATGTACTAACGTCAAATTGTACCTTCGTTTCTAGCGATCGTCTCGTGCGTGAGCTTTCTCTCCCCTCGTCTCCCAGATCGTGGCTACGACACAGGCGTGTGACGTTTTATATCCAGTGCGCATGTGTCAAACTCCGCCCGCCCCTGACGAACTTTCTCGTCTATTCCCCACCCATTCTCTTTACGGCGCAGTGGGGAGAGCACATGGCGGGGACACAGCAGGTGCGCCACAAATATCCCACCAACGAGGAGGAGGACGAGGAAAGTCCGGAGGCAGAAACGTCCCGATCCCGGAGCCTGAAATTCAAGGCCTCCAATATGTCATTTGGAGAAATGTTGGAGATGGTGGACATATTAAAGAGGAGCGACTATGATGGGAAGTATGGGCCTTACCTCAACCCCAATGTCCGCAAGGCCAAGATCATGTCTAAAGTTGTGAGGAGGCTGTACAATAATTTTGGGGTACAACGATCCAAGGAGCAACTGAGGAAACGCTGGTCAGACCTGAAACTGAGGGAGGCCGAT
This sequence comes from Lithobates sylvaticus, assembly GCA_028564925.1. NCBI lineage: Eukaryota > Metazoa > Chordata > Amphibia > Anura > Ranidae > Lithobates > Lithobates sylvaticus. The sequence continues at coordinate 124,185,706 of CM053029.1, read as the reverse complement.
CAGTACAGAAAGATCAAGCGAATTCTTCAAAAAAGTAAGTAGTTGTGTTTTTGTGTTTGATTTCTTGCTTGCATACTGCTCCATGTGGTTTGATTTTTACAAAGTTGTACATTCCAAAATGGCCACTTTCATGTTCGTCTGTGCATTCGATCGTACTCAGCCTCGATCTTTCTGCCACTGTCATGGTCGTGTGTGTGTGTCCATTCGATCGTACGCAACCTCGATCGTTCGGCCACTTATAATACGATGTTTGGTGGTTTTTTTTTGGGAAAGGAAGTTTGTTCTCACTAGAAATGTCATCAAGAATGTAAAGCCAATTTATTCAATGTAAAGGAGAGGTCACCCAGTAGCTGTTTACCCATCTGGACTCTAGAGCACTAGTGCTGGGACACCCAAACCCCCTTTTTATTAGGCTTTTCCACACATGTGCTCCAGTGGATACTAGAGGGGGGTCTTCATCACACAAACTTCTACCAAAAAGCTAGTAAGTTTAGCACCTTTACAAAGTGACTACATTCATGTAGTTGGCATTTGTAACTGGCCAAACAAAAATAGTGTCCGTCACTTTCAAGCAATGTTTGTCATTTCCTATTTCTGCCCTCAATAGATTGTGTTGCTAAATCTTCCTTTTGTACATTCTCATAGGGGAGCGAAAACTTGGGCCGTCTGAGGAAACCCCAAAACCAACACCTCCCAAAAAAGGTGAAAGAGCAGAAGCAGAGGAGGAGGAGGAGGAAGGAGAGATCATCGAACTTGGAGAAATTGTCACCACAACAGGTGAGTGTGGGAGAACACAGCTACTGGTAAGCTAATCAATGTATGGCTGCCTCATTTCCAACACCCAATTTTTGTTTGTTTGTGGTTTTTAGGTGACGTGGATGTTGTGGAAGAAAAATCGCACTTTACCACAGAGAGTGCCCACGTACTCATCGGGGAGATAATGGTCTGCAATAGAGATCTAGATTACATAAAGCAAAACATCAATGATGTTCAACAAAAATTGAAGAACATCATTGATGTTTTAGGAAAAATATGAAAACGCACCAAGTAATTAACACACATTTGTGCCAGCTTCTGAACACATTTGCAACTTAAGAACTGTGTGAAATTTGGAACATGCACACATTGTGTCCACATGTGCTAGCTCCCATCATGGTGGATGAATGCCAACGTTTTTTTGGGGGTGCAACCACTTTACGAACTACGAAAGTGGTTGTGGTGAAGGGGTTGCACCCCCAAAAAACGTCCATTCATCCCCATGATGGAAAATGGCACTTTTGAAGCTTCTAGGCATGTGTTTTACCATCTAATGACCATTTCAGACCCAAATTGTGTGCATGTTCTAAATTTCCACTTTCCAGGGGTGACCCCCCCATGTGATGAAGGCAAGATCAAACACACTTTGAACATATAGTCATGTCTGATCTTGTCTTCACTTTACAAAGTTGAACTTTCCGAGTTCATAGGTTCTGTTTTGCTCCATGCCTGGTTTTACCAATTGCGGAATGTTTGTAAACAATGTTGTAAATAACCAAGATGTTGTCAGTTTGGGCGTGAAGATTGTAAACGCACTTGTGAATGTTTTCCAAGTAAACTTTTTTATTTTTCTAAATGTGTGGCTTCCTTATTTAAAAAACACAATGCATTATGTATGTCAAATGTAAAGGATATGGGGGGCAATGGGTGTTATTTACTAAAGGCAAGTCCACTTTGCACTGCAAGTTTCTTTTCCAGGGCACTTTTTCACTGCACTTGTAGAGCATAGTCGATTTGACTTATGTAAATGACACCCACAGTGCTTTCTACGAAAACACGGAGCACAGCATTTTTGAGAATACACACATGTCTGACCTGGTGATGAAAAGGAGTATTTTGGGTGTCAGTTATGCAGTACAAACCTTCTCTAGACCAAAGATTAGGTATCAAACACACAACATGAGAAGAATCTTTTTGGGAAGAAGAGACTGTTACCTCCTTTTGCCCAGAAAGTGCATTCCCACTGTCGAAGGCAAAGGGAAAAAATTTCAAGGTAAAATAAGCTAAAAAGAATAGTGAAATGACAAGAAATCATAGGTTGGTTGAAATATCAGATTTATTAAAAAATGCCTCTCACACATCGTCAGGCAGAGCAATGGCCCCCCTACCCACAAAGTACTCCATATATTGCTCGCGGACCACGCGGGCATTTAGAGGGGGCAAGCCTGGACGTGCCACTTGAAGGGCTGTGAGGTCCGCATTTGGAGGGCCCTCCACATCTGGGCCAACGGGCACCACATAGTTCCTGTTATGTCTTTTGAGGAAGTTGTGCAATATGCAACAGGCAAGAACTATGTGGTTCAGTTTGTATTCCGCCAAGTTAATTGCCGTCAAGAACAGGCGGAAGCGGCTGGCCAGGATGCCAAAAGTGTTCTCCACAACTCCTCTGGCTCTGGACAGCCTGTAGTTGAAGACCCTCTGGTCTGGGGTGAGGGTCCTCATCGGGAACGGCCTCATCAGATGGGGAGTCAACGCAAACGCTTCATCTGCGACAAAGACGAAGGGGAGTCCTTCTGCATTCTCCTCTGGAGGTGGCAAGCACAGACTGCCACTTTGGAGACGCCAGTAGAACTCCGTGTGCGCAATGGCACCACCATCCGAGATCCGGCCGTTCATCCCCACGTCCACATACATAAATTCATATGTTGCCGACACCACCGCCAACATCACTACACTATTAAACCCTTTATAATTATAATAGTAGGACCCCGAGTTGGGCGGTGGGACGATGCGGACGTGTTTCCCATCAATTGCCCCTCCGCAGTTAGGAAAGTCCCAACGGCTGGCAAAGTGGGAGGCCACAGTCTGCCATTCCTGTGGCGTGGAAGGGAACTGTGGAGTGAAACAAGAAAAAATAATTAGTCACTTTGCACATAAACATTGCAAGCAGATTAGACAATCAACATCTTGGAACAAGAGCATTGTATAAAATTGGAGGCTGGAAAGTATTTGCAGAGAAAAGTAGAGGGTCCCCTTCACAGATTACTCACCCCCCATCAATCCCCACACTTCTGATGGGCCATTGGCAATAACTAGGGTTTTGGGGTGGGGGGGGGTTGTTGGACAGGTAACCCTCTGCACTTCATTGATTGGCAAATGGCTCAATAATGTGTGCTAGTTTGGCCAGACACTCTGTACTTAACACTATTGGCAGCCCCCAGGAAAGCTAAACTAACATTTCAAACCCCCCCCCCCCCCCAAAAAAAAGGAAAGCACATTGTGACATTATGAAATTTCCAAGCAAGCTAATAGGAGAGAAAGAACACAAAAAATTAGGAAATGGCAAGTATGGAGGCAGCCCCTTGCACTACATGCTTTGCAGAATTCATCCCTAAAGATGCCCACTATAAAGAGGTAGGTATATAGTGTGTATTGACCTTGGGAAAGCCAGCAGATAGAGGATTGGTACCATCTGACAGAGCAGTTGGGGGAGGGGGTTCCTAATGAGTTTGCCCCCCCCCCCCCCCACCAAAAACAATAAAAAAAGGGGCTCTACATGAAGTAAACCACACAGCAAACATTTGTGCATATTTTAGGGGGTGTTTGTGGGCAAAAAATACTATGCAGCAGACAAAATACATTGCTTAAGTGACTAGGCCATAGGTGTCTATTGGGGCAGAAGAGCATGCTGGGGAGGTAAGTGAAGGGAAAAATGCATGAAGGAGAAAAGGGGCACAGCATATTAGAGCATATTGCAATCATGGTAATTAGGGAAGGAGGTCAAAAATAGAAGACATTAGCAAACAGAGCATACATAGAAGGGAATAGTAAAGTATAAATGTTACCTTAATATAGTCCTCCTGCAGGACCTCGATGATGGCAGAACAGGTCTCTGGAATAATGATTCCCAGAGCCTGGGGAGAGATACCTGAAGAGAACTTCAAATCCTGAAGACTTCTCCCTGTCGCCAAGTACCTCAACGTGGCAACAAGCCTCTGCTCCGGAGTAATGGCTTGTCTCATGCAGGTATCCTGCCGGCTGATAAAGGGGGTCAGCAAAGCCAAAAGACGGTGAAAATCGGGGTCCGTCATCCTGAGAAAGTTCCTGAAATCATCAGGATTATTCTCCCGGATCTCACGAAGCAAAGGCATGTGTGAGAATTGGTCACTCTGAAGCAACCAATTCTTGGTCCACATACTCCTCGTCACTCTGTTCATGGACGGGTCTTGGGTCAAAGCTAAATGCCCGACACCAATTCCGCGTACAGCACGAACTCGGCGACAAGTACGCACGGGAAACATCGCTCACAAGGTCACAAAAGGTCGGCTGGTCAGAACGGACAAACAGAAAGCACCGATAAACAGCAAGGCCTGAAAGAACGAAATGAATACCAGAAACGAGCAGACAATAAGCAGTGCAAATCAAAGCGTCCTATATCAAGATATAGGCCGCAATGACCAACAAATGCGAACTGACTACACGCACTAATAAACAGATACGCACGACAAGCACAAACTGAAGAGCAGTAACGATCTGAGTCAGAAAACTGAGAAGCGCGAATCTTAAGTCACCAAACTTCGACTAACTCGCGATAAACACGGGATCAGCAGAAGGAGCCCAACGGGTGCCTGACGTGGTGCTGAACTTCCCTTTTCTAATCTCGTGGAAGACGACTTACGTCACGACGTTCTTGCAGACCGGATATTCCGACAACGTAGTCCGACCGTGTGTACGCAACACCAACATCGGACAAAGTACGACGGACAGGATCCGACCGACCTGGTCCGCGGATTGTCCGACCGTGTGTATGGGGCTTTAGTGATGCCTTGATTGTGAACAGGTGTGGCAATAATCAGGCCTGGGTGTGGCTAGAGAAATTGAACTCAGGTGTGGACAACCACAGTTATAGTATGTTTTAACAAGGGGGGCAATCACTTTTTCACACAGGGCCATGATGGTTTGGATTTTTTTTCACCTTTAATAATAAACACCTTCATTTATAAATTGCATTTTGTGTTTACTTGTGTTGTCCTTGACTATTGTTTAAATTGGTTTGATGTTCCGAAACACTTAAGTGTGACAAACATGCAAAGGAACAGGAAATGAGGAAGGGGGCAAACACTTTTTCACACCACTGTATGTCGACCTGCCATGCAGCTCGTTGGCAAGCACACATAAAAGACCCACACCAAATAACAAAGCGGACCTCTCCTTGCTCCTCATCAGCTGGGATCTCCATCCCCACTATATCTTCAGTCCTCTCTGAAAGCTGCTCTGAGAGGACTGAAGGTGTAGAATTAGGTGTGTCACAACCAAGTACTTGCAGTACACCGACGTCCGATTGTAGCAGGCAAATTTCCCTGCCCCAGCTGCTGGACCGTCGAAAGAAGTATACTCCCAGCCATCCACATGCCCAGCGGTTGAATGCTAGCTTGGCTAAATTGCTAGCACTTCAACTGCTGCCTTTTCAGTTGGTAGACTCGGCCCCCTTCCGTGAGTTTGTTCAATGTGCGGTTCCTCAGTGGCAGGTTCCCAAACGCCACTTTTTCTCACGGAAGGCGATTCCGTCTCTCTACCGGCATGTGGAAGGCAATGTCCATGCCTCACTGGACAGGGCGGTCAGCGGTAAGGTTCATATTACCGCCGACTTATGGTCCAGCAGACATGGACAGGGACGTTATCTTTCTTTCACGGCCCATTGGGTCACTCTATTGGCAGCTGGGAGGGATGCAGGACAAGGTGCAGTAGTGTTGGAGGTTGTTCCGCCACCACACCTCCAAAATGCTACTACTGGTTGTGACACACCTCTCTCCTCCACCCCCTCCTCTTCTTCTTCCTCCAGTGCTCTGTCCTCGGAACCAGCGGTGCTCCGTAGGCGTACCAGGGGCTACGCGAGTACGCAGGCAAAAAGATGCCATGCCGTGCTTGCGCTGGTGTGTTTGGGGAACAGGAGCCACACTGGGGCAGAGGTTCTGGCAGCTCTGCAGGGGCAGGCCGAGAGGTGGTTGACGCCCCGCCAGCTTAAGCCAGGAATGGTCGTTTCTGACAATGGCACCAACCTCCTCTCCGCCCTGCGACAGGGGCAGCTCACCCATGTGCCCTGTATGGCTCACGTCCTCAACCTGGTGGTGCAGCAGTTCTTGGGCAGGTACTCAGGCTTACAGGATGTCCTGAGGCAGGCCAGGAAAGTCTGTGTGCATTTCCGCCGATCTTATAATGCCAGTGCTCGGCTGACTGAGCTGCAAAAGGAGCTGAACCTGCCCAAGAACCGCCTAATATGTGACATGCCCACCAGGTGGAACTCAACGTTGGCCATGCTGCAGCGACTGCACACGCAGCAGAGGGCCATCAATGAGTACCTTTGCGACTACGGCACCAGGACAGGGTCAGGGGAGCTTGGCTTTTTTTCCCCACGCCAGTGGAGCATGATCAGGGATGCATGCACTGTCCTCTCACCATTTGAGGAGGCCACGAGGATGGTGAGCAGTGACAGTGCATGCATCAGTGACACTGTACCTCTTGTCCACCTGTTGTTGCATACGCTGCTTGGTATAATGGACAGGGCACTTGAGGCAGAACAGAGGCAGGAAGAGGAGGACTTCCTTGCCTCTCAAGGTCCCCTTTATCCAGACAGTGTTCCTTCTGTCCCACCCATCACACAGGAAGAGGATGAGGAGGAGGAGGAGGATTGTGTGAGCATGGAGGTGGAGCCTGGCACTCAGCATCAGCAGCCTTTTAGGGATAATGTACAGTCCCAACAAACCAGTGGACTTGTACGTGGCTGGGAGGAGGTGGCTGGCGATCATGTCATCCTCAGTGACCCAGAAGACTCCGGACCGAATGCCTCAGCTAACCTATGTAGCATGGCCTCCCTGATCCTGCAAAGCCTGCGGAAGGATCCTTGTGTTCTTCGGATCAAGGAGAGGGACCATTACTGGCTGGCCACTCTCCTTGATCCACGGTACAAGGGTAAGGTTGCGGACCTTATCTTGCCGTCGCAGAGGGAGCAGAAGATGAGACATCTCAGGGAGGCCTTGCAGAAAGGTCTGTGCAATGCGTTCCCGGAAACTGGGAGGCTACAAACTCCTGGTCCTGGACGACGAGTTGCTGAGGCTTCGGTCAGTAGCAGAAGGAGCGGTGGGGAAGGTGGACGTCTGACCGATGCGTTCAGACAATTTTTTAGTCCGCAGCCCCAAGGTATGGTTCCAGCAACCATCGCCAGCGTCTGATATACATGGTGCAGGAATACCTAGGGGCAAGGTCAGACTTGGACACCTTTCCCACCGAAAATCCTCTGGCTTACTGGGTCCTGAGGATGGATCACTGGCCAGAGCTTGCACAGTATGCAATTGAGCTACTGGCCTGTCCTGCATCCAGCTTTCTTTCCGAACGCACATTCAGTGCTGCTGGAGGATTTGTCACCGATCATAGGGTGCGCCTGTCCACCGACTCGGTTGATCGACTGACCTTCACAAAAATGAATCAGTCTTGGATCACCACCAGCTACCAGGCACCTGAAGCGGATATAACTGAATAATTTATAATGTCACATCCCTTCAAGACTGCCTATGCTAATGCTGAGTGACTGTCCTGTTATGTTCACTGACTATCCTCTTCCTCCTCCTCAATGATCCATGCCACCACACCAGTGCCTAAGGCACAATTTTTCAGCCCCTGTATAACAGGGGCGTGTACTTACAATTTTTTTTAAAAAAATGCTTCGCAACAGGTGTGACTGCTGTGCTCCAAGTACAGTATCTGTGAGGGGTTGCAGTGTTGTGGCACCAGCACCAGTGCCTAAGGCACAATTTTTCAGCCCCTGTTGGGGCGTGTAATTACAATTTTTAGGCAATGCTTTGCAACAGGTCTCATTGCTGTGCTCAGAGTACAGTATCTGTGAGGGGTTGCAGTGTTGTGGCACCAGCACCAATGCCTAAGGCACAATTTTTCAGCCCCTGTATAACAGGGGCATGTAATTACAATTTTTTAAAAAGATGCTTTGCAACAGGTGTGGCTGCTGTACTCCAAGTACAGTATCTGTGAGGGGTTGCAGTGTTGTGGCACCAGCACCAGTGCCTAAGGCACAATTTTTCAGCCCCTTGTTGGGGCGTGTAATTACAATTTTTAGGCAATGCTTTGCAACAGGTCTCATTGCTGTGCTAAGAGTACAGTATCTGTGAGGGGTTGCAGTGTTGTGGCACCAGCACCAATGCCTAAGGCACAATTTTTCAGCCCCTGTATAACAGGGGCGTGTAATTACAATTTTTTAAAAAGATGCTTTGCAACAGGTGTGACTGCTGTGCTCCAAGTACAGTATCTGTGAGGGGTTGCAGTGTTGTGGCACCAGCACCAGTGCCTAAGGCACAATTTTTCAGCCCCTGTTGGGGCGTGTAATTACAATTTTTAGGCAATGCTTTGCAACAGGTCTCATTGCTGTGCTAAGAGTACAGTATCTGTGAAGGGTTGCAGTGTTGTGGCACCAGCACCAATGCCTAAGGCACAATTTTTCAGCCCCTGTTTAACAGGGGCGTGTAATTACAAATCTTGATCTAATAGTTCACAGCAGGGCCCATTCCTGCGCCCACCAAGAGTAACTATGAGGGCCTACAGTCTTGTGGCAACACCGTCCACCACCACCACCACCACCAAAGGCCCAATTTTTCTGCCCTGTTCAACAGGTGCATGCAATTACAAATCTTGATCTAATAACTCACAGCAGGGCCCATTCCTGCACCCACCAAGAGTAACTGTGAGGGCTTACAGTCTTGTGGCAACACCGTCCACCACCACCAAAGGCCCAATTTTTCTGCCCGGTTCAACAGGTGCATGCAAGTACAAATCTTGATCTATTAACTCACAGCAGGGCCCATTCCTGTGCCCACCAGTCTTGTGGCTACACCAACATCTAATAGGGCAAATTTCTGCAGAGTATATACGGCAGGCCCCTACTTTCAAACATCCAACTTACAAACGACTCCTACTTGCAAACGGAAAGAGAAAACAGGAAGTGAGAGGAAATCTACCCCTAGGAAGGGAAATTCTATCCTGTTAGATTTAATTTGGGAAAAAGGTATCTCCTCTCTACTGATGCTTTATCACCAATCCTTGTTTCAATTAAAACCCCACTTTTCCAAAAACATTTGTCATTGGGACGGAAAGTGAGGTGACATGTTCTGAACAGATGTGCAAAGACAGCAAATGTTACAGGGGTGATAACCCCTCCCTATGTTCTCCAAAAAGCTTAAAAATAGATTTTTTTGGGATGGAGCTACACTTCATAATGTACCTGTTCAGATTCTACTTAAGAACAAACCTACAGTCCGTGTCTTGTTTGCACCACCTATATACTGCTGTTCAGAGTATATAGGGTTGTAGGTATAGGGTTTTATTTTGGGTGCGGGGTCCCCCTTAATATCCATACAAGACCCAAAGGGGCTGGGGTGGGGGGATGGGGTAACCATGCCATTTTTCTCAAGGATTTTCAGCCATATGGCGGCCAGGACAAGACATGACATCAAAGCCGCAAGTGGTTTTAAATGGCTTCTTTTTTTTCCTTTACAAATGTCATTTTGTGCAGGGACAGTTCTAAACACGGGAAACACATGCCATTTCACAGGCATACTTTAGACACCCCCCAGGTACCATATTTAAAGGAAAATTTCACTTTTTTTTTTTCACTTTATGCATCATTAATATGACTGCTCCCGAAAAAACGTTAGTTTTTAAAAGTTCTTTTTGCATTGATATATGTCCCCTGGGGCAGGACCCGGGTCCCCAAACCTGTTTTATGACATTAACATGCATATTGGCCGTTGTAATTAGCAATTTTGATTTCAAACGTTCGCGTCCATTATAACGAATAGGGTTCGAAAATTCGCGCAAAAATTTCGGTCCGTTCGAAGGTTCTGGTGCGAACCGAACCCGGGGGTGTTCGGCTCATCCCTAGTCTCGATCCTTATCTCTAGACATGCAAACTTCCTTCTGACTGATTCCCTAGTGGATCCATAAGGCAGATATATATTTATCAAAGGAACGTACGCCTCCAAGCCAATTACATTAGCCCATATTTATTGCCCTAATGACCATCAGGTATCATTCTTCCGCAAAACATGTGCTCTCCTGTCCTCTTTCCAGAGCGGATTGGTTCTCCTGGGTGGTGACTTCAATGTCCCCTTGAATCCCCTCCTGGACACTTCCACAGGCTCGTCCTCTCTCACCTACGCGGCACTATGACAAATCAAGGCCCAACTCCAGACCCTAAACCTACACGACGCATGGCACATTTTATACCCTTCATCTAAAGACTATACCTACTTTTCACCCCCCCCCACCAAAAATATTCCAGAATTGACTTTTTCTTCCTATTCCAGACTGACCTAACTGCTCTAAACCATTCCTCCATTGAACCGATGTTCCTGTCAGATCATCACCCCATTACGATCACGCTTTCATTCCCGGAAACGAGCCCCAAAACCAAGGTCTGGCGGCTCAACCCCTCGATTCTACGGGACCCAGTATCCCTTGAACACATTCATTTGCGCATCAAATTATATTTTCAGGAAAACGCTAGCCCCGATATCTCCCCTATATCCCTTTGGGAAGCGCACAAATGTGTGATACGGGGTGAACTACTAACCCTGAACTCACTATCCAAAAAAATCTCATCAAGAACGGGTGAATAACCTCCTCAAAGGGCTGAGAACGCTTGAACTAGCTCACAAGCAGACACAGGCCCAACACACCTTACAGGACCTGATCCAAACTCGTGCTCTTCTCACAGAAGAATTAGGGAAACACACAAGAAGACGTTACATTCTTGGTCAACTAATTTTCTACGAGCAGGGCAACAAGAGTGGGCGCTTATTGGCGCGCTCAGTTCAAGCTGCTAAATTGTCATCCACCATTCACTCCTTGCGCGACCCCAAAGGCACTCTCTTAGCTAAAAGTGAGGACATAGCGAAGGAATTTGAAAACTTCTACCATAAGCTCTATAACCTCCACCCTACCGAACCGCCTCGCTCCTCAGGTGACACACGCCAAACACTCATAGCAGATTTCCTCTCTCAACATGGCCCCAAACCCATATCCCCCCAACAGGCGCGCTCCCTAGAGGTACACTTTTCGATCTCGGAACTGGAGTCCGCCTTGAAACAGATGAAAATAGGCAAAAGCCCCGGCCCTGACGGGTACACCCTCCAGTACTATAAATCTTTTGCGGACGTACTCACCCCCAGCCTTCTACAGACCTTTAACGCCCTGGCCGTCCCACAAAACCGACCGAACACATTGTTAGAGGCGCACATTACCGTAATCCCTAAAGAGGGTAAAGATCCCCTCCAGGTAGCCAATTACAGACCAATATCACTCCTCAACGTGGACATTAAACTTTATGTGAAAATTATTGCTAATAGGCTGCTTCCACTGATCCCCGACCTTATCTCCACTGATCAGGTAGGTTTTGTCCCGGGCAGGGAAGCCCGCGATAATACCATCCGCACCCTCAACTTGCACCATTGGCTTACATCCTCCAAAACCCCGGAATTCCTCCTCTCACTTGATGCAGAGAAGGCGTTTGACAGAGTGGCCTGGGACTATATGCAGGCAGTTCTAAAAGGCATTGGCCTTGAAGACCGTATGCTCACCTCTATAATGTCACTATACGCCGGCCCCACTGCTGCGGTGAGGGTTAATGGCCACCTATCAAATGCCTTCCCCATCAACAATGGCACGCGCCAGGGATGCCCCCTCTCTCCCCTGATCTACGTCCTTTCCCTTGAACCCCTCTTGAATAAGCTTAGGGGGAATCCAGACATTAAGGGTCTGAGAATCAGGGGCAGTGAATTTAAAGTAGCCGCCTTCGCAGACGACATTCTGCTCTCTCTTACTTTCCCACGCACATCCCTGCCATCCCTTCTCCTAGATCTTGGAGCTTTCGGCGCTATCTCGAATCTTAAAATAAATTACTCCAAATCGCACGCCCTAAATGTCTCCCTCTCTCTTCAGGAAGTAGCGCATTGTCAGGAATCATTCCCATTCCACTGGGAGAAGACTGCCATTACCTACCTAGGAATTCAGATTCCGCCTTGCCTCTTGGACCTCTACTCTCAACTTCCACCCTGCCCTCACTAAAGCACAAATTCACCTTAAAGAATGGTCGGCACTCAATGTTTCTTGGTTTGGCCGGGTGGCCCTAATCAAAATGATCATATTACCACGTTTACTGTACCTGATCCAAACCATCCCAATGGCCATTCCTGCAGGATTTTTCTCCTCATATAGGAGGGCTTGCTCGACTTTCCTTTGGAAGGGTTCCCCCCCTAGGATTAAATATACCAGACTCACGCTTCCCAAATCCGAAGGGGGCCTAGCACTCCCAGACCTACACAAATATTACGTAGCCTGTCACCTCACGAGAATAGCTGACTGGAATATTTACTCCCAAGCGAAGGTATGGGTCTCTCTAGAAAATGCGTTCTCACCCACCCCAATCCACCTTCTTCCATGGTTACTCCCAAAACAGTGGCCTCCAATCTTGACCCTTTTATCTTCACCTCCTTGACGCTCCTCAGGAAATCCCCAACTGGAAAAACTCTTGCACCTACTCCTGGCCCACTAACCACACTGAGAGGAAACCCTGACTTCCCTCCAGGAGAAGTATCCTCCTTTCTTAGACAGGAATGGCCCTTCCAAGATGTCCTTGCCTCCCAATTTTTCCCTGGAGGTAAGCTTGCATCGATTGATGACCTTAGGAACATCTCTAAAACCTCGTCCTTTTCTTTCTGGACCTACAGACAAGTCTGTCACTTCCTTTCCACACACTCCTCCACCGCCACTTGGACGAGACGGCTAACCCCGTTCAAGACCCTTTGCCACAATTAGAACACCTCAAAGACACCTTATCTCCCTTCTATACTCTTCTCTTACAGACACCGGGGACTTGCCCCTATCCTCCTCACAGAAATCTTGGAACAGGGACCTTCCCTCCCACCTGACGCCCACGGAATGGACCAGAGTCCACGAGTACGTACACAGAGGCACCTTGAATGTTGCTACCCAGGAGAACAGCTACAAAGTGCTCACAAGGTGGTATAGAACCCCATCCCTCCTTCACAAATTCTCACCCTCAATATCCAACCTGTGCTGGAGATGCAAAACTGCAGTAGGAACCATGCTCCACATATGGTGGGATTGCATGCACATTCAAACCTTCTGGAGGGAAGTTCACAGACTCACTTCATCGATCACCACCTATTCCTTAGATTATACACCGTCACAGTTTCTCTTGCACCACACATCTATACCAAGGAAAGCATACTACAAATCACTCGCCATGCATATGGTTAACGCTGCTAGAATTTGTGTCCCGAGGCATTGGCGTACTACTCAGATACCCTCCCTTAGAGAATGGTTTATGACCATTTCAAGAATTTGTGATATGGAAGAGTTGATTCACATCTCACAGGAGAGAATGGAGACCTTCTCGATTACCTGGGCCTGCTGGTCACACTTCAAAACTACCCTTGAATACAAACAGCATGTCCCCCCGGATTAAGTCGGATCGTTTCCATACCTAACTGGCGAAATTGGACGGTGTGTGGGGCCACTCCCCTACCTGCACCTTTGTAAAGACCTATCCAAAGCCACAGCATCTTGGGCAGGAAAAATAGCCCTCACTAAAATGTTCCTCCTGCCTCATGTATTATACTTTTTCAGGGCAATTCCTATTATTACCCATATTAAGACACTGAAAAAAATCATAGACAACTTTATTTGGGAGCACCAAAAAGCAAGAGTGAATAGGTTATCCTTTTACACTCCTACACTCCAGGTGGGCCTAGGAGCTCAAAACCTTTTTATGTATTACAAAGTGGTTATTTTTAGACCAAACAAGATTCTGGTGGTCTCCATCGGCAGATAAAATATGATGTTCCTATAGAGCAACAAGCTCTGTCTGCTAATCTCCAAGACCTGCTGGGAACTATCACATTAACTCATAAAGCGTCTAGATCTTTCATGGACACCGCCAACCCCACCTTCCTCACCTGGACTTCTACCCTCAGACTAATAGCACATGATCAATGCACGATCGACTCCAACACTCCACTAACTTCACTATCATTGCTTATCCAAAACCTAAACACTTCATCCTGTAACTGTCAAGGACTCACCCCGATAGCCAACATGTGCGCACAACAAACGTGTGAAAGTGACATATCCAAATAACACACATGCTTAGCTTTGTTCTGAGCTCTGTGTGTCTGGGTGTCACGTATGTTTTTAGGATGAGGGGTCATTTTGTTTGACAGCCGGAGGTATCTCCAACGGTACATTTTGGCCCACTTCCGTTTCTGAGCTAGCGGTGACAAGTCACACGTAGGGTCCATATCTCCTTTTTGCGTTCAGACTAGGTTAGTCTGGCCACCTGATGGACACTTGTGTTCGTTTTTAAATTTGGCTGTTTTTTATTTACGTATTCATTTATGTTTATTGTTATATATGGGAAGCCAGCTTGATTACATCCCGTTGGTTTGATCCTGGCTAATCTCACTAGCATGTATTTTGTGCAATATAGATCTTTTAGCAGTCCACGGCTCAGAGCGAGGCTTGGTTAGGCGGCAGCCATACAAAGGGAGGTGATGCAGCGCGCCGCCCGCACCCCTGGGCGAAGTAATTCTAGTATGAAACGCGTAGGGCAGAGTGACGTGCTGATGTCACCTCGTGTTCGGTGTTGGAGTATCCAGGAAGGATACTGTGTGTGTGCTGGCCGGGACACCAGACTTAAGGCTTTCCCACTACAACGTTTTTGTAAGTGCAATATGATGTTTTTTAGCTAAAATAAATTGAAGGTTTTGCACTATTTGGAGCCTCTATATCTTTTCATGCCACGCATGCATCCCCATGAGTCCGGGTTTATATGAGATGAGCTGAAGATTTTTGGGCTTACCTTTCATGCTGTGGAGACTGTGCATTTCTTAAGCCCCATACACACGGTAGGATTTTCCGATGGATTCTGTCCTATCGGACAATGTTGTCGGAAAATCAGACTGTGTGTAGGCACCATCGGACAGTTTCCATCAGATTGTCTGAAGGACAAAGTCCTATCTCCTGCTGGATAGATTTTTTGACAACAAAGTCCGATCACACCAAATCCGATCGTGTGTAGCGAATTCCGACAGGACAAAGTGCTACGCATGCTCAGATCACATTACAAGACCAAAGCTATTGGCTACTAGCCTCTACGTAGTCCCGTCGTAGGCAACAAACGTCACCACGTTCAGAATGATCGGATTTTCCGACAACTTTGTCCGACCGTGTGTACGCAAAACCAACATCAGACAAAGTATGACGGACATGGTCTGACGGACCTGGTCCTCGGATAATCCGCGCGTGTGTATGGGGCTTTATAAGGGGTCGAGAGATCAACAGGAGTGCCTGAGGTGTCCAGGAGATTACATTATTACTACATGCTCTCTGTGATCCTCTGTAACTGGGGATCATGGGCTTCTGGTAAGAAGTAACTCTTTTTATAGCGGTGGTGGATTTAACACAGCTCACATCAGGATTTGAAGATTGATTTCTTTTATGGATGGACTTTATTTTACAGATTACAATTTTTAGTTATACACGGGTGTATGTTATATATTTGATTTTCATATACCATTGGACTTTATTTTAAGGGAGATCACTTTTTTGTTTACATATTGTATTTTTCACTTCATATTATATTATTGGACTTTATTTAAAGGGATATCACCTTTTTTTACACATTATATTCTTCACTTTATATTATGTAATTTATATCTTTGTGAGGATTTATATTTATTGTTTAATGACTCATAAGTAGATACATGCATGATTTAATTTATTTTGTTTATATGTGGTGTAGTTTGTGTTTTATAACACAGCACAGTAAATTGGATTATAGCCTCTTCTTCTTATCTTGGATTCACGCTGATCGTGGGTAATTCCATGGTCGGTGTGATTCTGACATACAAGCGAGGTTACTTATATATTCACAGTCTACATTTTCACTGGTTTAGCGCGATTCTAAATTTTCTACACACAACAAACGCTACATTCATTTTGTGACTTACACAAGAACTGCAATATTCCACACAAAGATTTCTACAAAGATTTACAAGTTCACTATTTTCTGGCATCTTTGAAAAGAGGAGATGATCCTTTCTTACAGGGTTTATACTCATTTTATACATCTAAAAGAATGTCGAAAGGAGGAATATGACTTATCTACAACTCTATATGCTCTTAAGCACTTCCGGAAAAATTTCCAGCCATGATAGCATGGGAACGAGAATTGGAGATATCGCCTACCACACAGCAATGGCAGAAAGTCCTCTATTGGCCTAGAAAAATATCCCGCTGCATCTCACATTGGGAAATTACACAAAAGGTGTTTCATAGGTGGTACCTCACAGCTGAAATATTAGCCCGACTACACCCTGCTTCCCATTTTCCATTATACTGGAGAAACTGTGAACATCTGGGATCTATCAGCCACATATGGTGGTACTTTACAAAGATTACCCTGTTCTGGAAAGAGGTTTTTGCCTTCATATCCTCCGTAACAGGGATGCCTCAATCTCCAACTCCGGAAACTGCTCTCTTCGGCTTAGAACTATAAAAATGGACACTTTCACTGCACATGCTCTAATTGCTGCCAGACTCACCCTAACGAAAGCATGGAAAAACACTCAAGCTCCATATCTTCTCACGTTATCAACACTCATGCTTCCTTCGAGAGAATGTTTGCCCAACTGCAGGGCAGAACTTCCATATTTCAGAACAATTGGGCCTATTGGCTCAATGACAGCAGAAATACAATTACTATCCAATATCACTTCCATTTATATATCACCCATGGTTGGTGTAGTTTCTTAGGTTACGTTACTCGGTACCAATATAGTATTATTCAAAAATTTAATTTCATTCTATGTAAATTCATGATTTTTTTTTTCCTCTCCTTTTGTCTTTCCCCAACCTCCACCCCTGGACCTTCCCCACCCTGGACCTTCCCAACCTACTCCCTACCTACTATACACATATGGTCTAAAATTTGTAATGCCTTATTGGATCTATCAATTGTACCCTTTTTGATGAGTGAATGGCATTATGGGATAAGTCTTTGCTACTCATATTGTATTGTACAAACTTTCAATAAAAAATAATTAATTAGAAATAATACAGGAACTCACAGAGGCAGGAATCATAGCTATAGTCAAAATGAGCTAGAGCCAGCAATAACCGGGTAATAGAGGTAGCAAGGCAGAAGCAGGGTAAGAAGCCAGGTCAGGGTTGATACACGTCGGGCAGAAATACAAAAACAGCAACCAGAGAATGGAGACAGAACACAAGCCAAGGTCAGCAAAAGAAGATCAAAATCAAATTAAATCAGGAGACAAGATGGGTCAGAACACAGGAGAAACTGAATGCAGGTCTGGTCACAGGTCACTGAAGCTGACAACCACTCCATTAGCTCTATTATGTCTTAAATAGACCACTGGGAACCAGAAGCCAGTGCTGCACATGCATGTTAATTCGGGCTTATGTGAACACACATTAGGAAGAGGGTCAAGAGCCAGATTTATTAAAGGGAGATACATTTCAACTAGCCTACTGTAAGTTTCAGAATACCTGTCCTGTTTTTGTGCTATCTTTGGGTATCCTGCATCCCCTAAACCCTCCCTGCTGGAAATGGGAAATGACTTCAGTAGGGATGAGAATACCAAACATTATGGGGCGTTTGCGGGAAAATCGAGCACCCGTGTAATGTGTCATAATGAACGGCGAGACCGTCAATGCACTGCGAGATCGCAGTGCATTGACGGCTGCTGATTGTCCAAACCATGCACCTGACCTGTATGCTTTGGCCAATCACAGCGCACTCTGCTGTGAGAGCCATGGTTGGCCAAAGGCAGGGTGCCTTTGGCCAATCATGGCTCAGGGGAGTCCACGCCCCACACTATGTAGGGCTGCTTACATGGCGGGGGGGGGTTTGTCTCATTCCCAACTTAGGAACAGAAGTGTGCATTAGTGGTCATAACAGCTAAAAAAAATACACATTTGTGTAGCCAGTGCAGAAGTGTGCAAAGCTGCAGTGACAGCACTGGGAAAGTGCACATTGTTGGAGTGATGGTAAGTGGTTATTGGTGCAGTATCGTCCAGTGCAGAGATGAACATCAGGGCAGGGATGACAAGGGCAGAATTACTATTCAGTTTAGAAGAGGCCAATGCAAACGTGTATACCAGCGCAGTGGCACCCAGTACAGAGGTGACAGTGGCAGTGAGTGAGGTACTGAGTGTTGGTGCAGTGCTCATCTGTAAAGTGACAGAGAATGGTGTGGCCTGCATATGGTCTTTAAATTAATAACATGAAAAAAACCCTTATGTTAGTTAGCTAGCATAATATTTCTACATAATTAAAAAAACACAGTAAAACACAAACAAATGCAATAATGCTTTAAAAATTCCCCGTTGCCAGATGGAAGATATTAGCTTGATATATTTATCTTAATAGAAATGTAGACTTTATCCCCTTGCTTAGCTCCAGGACCTTAACATAGAAATGAATAGGGATTTCTCTGGTCTAGTTACATTATCATTCCAATGGACAATTAATTTCCAAAAATTCTACATGCAACAACATAAAATATGATTTATTTCTTTGCAAATGTGCTGTTTCTAAAACTCTTCACTCTATTAAAATTACTTTAGAATTATTCAAGAGGATCACCTGCCAGTCCACGCTATCAAATAATATAAATTAAGAAAAAAAATGGGAAAACAATCAACAAGCCTCAATAAACTGTGACATCTTTTAACATAATAGATCTGCTGGGAATATAAAGTTTAAACAGGTCACATTAAATTAATGACTATAGAAGGATATGTATCCAGCAGAGATTAAAGATTGTTTGCCATTGAACTGCTAAAGAAGCTTTCATATTTTTTGTAGTTTATGCTAACTGTGAGAGTAAGTTTTTATTAAACTATTTTGTCAGCAATTGAAGCAGTTTGTGAGCTGTTCAAAAGAATGAGACAAGCTTTACCTCTCAGCCAATATGACCTATGGAGTGTCAGCTCTACAGCTCACCCCTGTATAGCTTCCAAATGCTGCAAGCTCAGTTGTAAATTTCAAAATCCCCTTTTGGTAAAAGTCCAAAACGCTTTAGCTTTGGTACCATCGTCCTAACCATGGACTTTTACCAATAAAGGGTTTTCAAATTGTACAGTCAAGTTCCAGCGTTTGCAGTATTTCAACATTATTGAGTTGTCAATGTAATTGTGCTAAAGTGAGAATGTTCAGTCAGTTTACCTTAAAGTGTAATTTCACCGTACAATAGTCCAATGGACAATAATCGGCTACATTTTACCTTCATAAATCTATTGTAGCTTGTTTAATTTCTGTCTGTGTTTTCTATTTGTATCTACCCATCTTCAAAGTTGCCAGCTATTATCAACACCTAGCATTGCTCAGCCCTCTCGCACTCTCCACATCATCATCACAAAATTAGTGCCAAAAAGGACATACCTAGAAATCCAGTTCCTCACTGCCTGTTGAATGAGGTATGGTATTCCCAGTGGATTCTCTACTGGTTGATACACTAGCTTAATGTACTTATTAGGCCCTAACCCAAGTCAGGTAAAGAAATTACAAAGCTGAATAAATTCTCTTGAGCTTACACCCAACAGCTATTAGCTTCCCAAGCAACTGAAAGATAGTCTGAAAATAAAGCTGATTCTTATAAAAGAGGAATTTCTAAAAGATAGCCTAACATTTTCTGCTTGTAATTTTTACTAGCAAGAATGTCACAGAGAAAAGGAAAATAATGGAAGAAGTTTAAATGTACACAGGACATGGACAACCAGGAAATGCACCTTATATAGTCGTCTGTGAACAGGGTAATTATGCAAAGAAGAACCCCTCTATTACAAATGACCTGCAACTGAAAGCTTTGCTGCCAAAGAGTAGTGGTGCAACAGTCAACAGTGTGTAGTTTCTTTGTACAAATGTGACCTCCACAGAAGTCATTCTAATGCCTCGTACACACGTACGGACTTTTCCCGGCGGACCTAAGTCCAGCGGACAATCCGCTGGACTTTCCCGCTAGGTACGCTGGACTAAAAAGCGAACGGACTTGACCACACACGATCACGCAAAAAGTCCGGCGGTTCACGCGATGACGTACGCACGTACGACGGGACTAGAAAAAGGAAGCTCGAGATCCCAAACGACACCCTTTGGGCCCCGTCAGCTAATCTCGTGTGTATCGCGTGTTAGTTGACGTTTGGTTAGAGACGATTCGCGCTTCTCAGACTTCTGCTTAATTCGTTCGCTTCTGCCGTTCAGTTTGTGCTTGTGAGGTTTGTATCTGGCTTTCAGTGCGTGTGGATCAGTTCCTACCTGTTCTCAGGCCGTTCTGGTCCGCTCGTTCCTGTTTTTCAGGTCGTTCTTCATAGGCCTTGCTGTTCTTCAGTGCGTTCTGTTAAGTTGTTTGTTTGATCAGCCGACCGTTTTGAAGCCATGGAGTGTGGACGTACTCGGGAACGAGTTCGTGCTGTGCAGGGGCTCGGTGTTGCGGTTAACACCTTGGCACGAGCCCGGTCCATGAACAGGGTGAGGAGGAGTTCATGGACCAAGAATTGGTTGCGCCAGCGTGACCAATTCTCGCATATGCCTTTGCTCCGTGAGATCCGTGAGAATAATCCTGATGATTTCAGGAATTATCTCCGGATGACGGACCCCATTTTTCACCGTCTGTTGGCTTCGCTGTCCCCTTATATTACCAGGCAGAATACCTGCATGCGGCAAGCCATCAGTGCGGAGCAGAGGCTAGTCGCCACGTTGCGTTACTTGGCGACGGGGAGAAGCTTGCAGGACCTCAAGTTCACGACAGGCATCTCCCCCCAGGCTCTGGGGCTCATTATTCCAGAGACCTGTTCTGCCATTATCCACGTCCTGCAGGAGGAATACATTAAGGTAAGTCTTCTCTTTTAAAATTACCTATGTCTTGTATGTTTGTTAATGTAGTTCATCAATGTCATCATTAGCTAATTACCATGATAGGACTATTCTATGAATGTCCCCTATTCCTTTTATTTTTGGATTTTGTTTTTTTGTCTAGTATTTTATGGTTGACTTATCGAAATAGTTTTAAGAATGTATTATTTAGTGGGTCACATGCATATTTGCTTGCACCAACCTCCCCAGCATGGAAGCTTGGCCCCCTAAACACCCCTAGCCTAGTCACTTTCTTTGGTTAAAAATGTATATTACCAGCTCCATTGTACAGCTTTACTCACCCCCCCTTTCACCCCCCTTGACCCTCAATTTTAAATTGATTGCATGTGGTTTTGGTCAGCTTGTAATTATCCCCCCCCACACCCCCTGATAATTAATTGCATGTGGTTTTGGTCAGCTTGTAATTATCCCCCCCCACACCCCCTGATAATTAATAGCATGTGGTTTGGGTCAGCTTGTAATTATCCCCACCCCCACACCCCCTGATAATTAATAGCATGTGGTTTTGGTCAGCTTGTAATTATCCCCCCCCCACACCCCCTGATAATTAATTGCATGTGGTTTTGGTCAGCTTGTAATTATCCCCCCCCACACCCCCTGATAATTAATAGCATGTGGTTTGGGTCAGCTTGTAATTATCCCCACCCCCACACCCCCTGATAATTAATAGCATGTGGTTTTGGTCAGCTTGTAATTATCCCCCCCCACACCCCCTGATAATTAATAGCATGTGGTTTTGGTCAGCTTGTAATTATCCCCCCCCCCACACCCCCTGATAATTAATAGCATGTGGTTTTGGTCAGCTTGTAATTATCCCCCCCACACCCCCTGATAATTAATAGCATGTGGTTTTGGTCAGCTTGTAATTATCCCCCCCCCCCACACCCCCCTGATAATTAATAGCATGTGGTTTTGGTCAGCTTGTAATTATCCCCCCCCCACACCCCCTGATAATTAATAGCATGTGGTTTTGGTCAGCTTGTAATTATCCCCCCCCACACCCCCCTGATAATTAATAGCATGTGGTTTTGGTCAGCTTGTAATTATCCCCCCCCCACACAC
This sequence comes from Lithobates sylvaticus, assembly GCA_028564925.1. Taxonomy (NCBI): domain Eukaryota; kingdom Metazoa; phylum Chordata; class Amphibia; order Anura; family Ranidae; genus Lithobates; species Lithobates sylvaticus. The sequence continues at coordinate 124,163,628 of CM053029.1, read as the reverse complement.
ACACTTTAATTAATTGCATGTGTATTGTGTGACCTTACAATTATTTACTCCCCACCCACATCCCCATTATTATCTTCTCTGGTCCATCAGAGGGGTCATCAATCAGAGATTTGTCCCTTTTATCCTTAATCTTTTGGCTTTATTTCAAGGATGTACTAAATAAATACATATGTTCTTCCAAATTGTTTGTTAATTTGTTGCATTTAGTTTGGTGTTTTGCCTGGTTTATAATTTAAATTGTATCTTTCTGTTTGACTTCACAGTGTCCCTCCACGCCACAGGAATGGCAGACTGTGGCTTCCCAGTTTGCTGCCCGTTGGGACTTTCCCAACTGCGGAGGGGCGATTGACGGCAAACACGTGCGAATTGTGCCCCCACCCCATTCGGGGTCATACTATTGGAATTATAAGGGGTTCCATAGTATCGTGTTGATGGCGGTGGTGTCGGCACAATATGACTTTCTGTATGTGGATGTGGGGAAAAACGGCCGGATGTCGGACGGAGGAGTCTTCAACCACACGGAGTTCGGTCATCGTCTCCAAACTGGTGGGCTGGAGCTGCCACCAGATGAAGATAATGTGGAGGGACTCCCCTTCGTCTTCATTGCCGACGAGGCGTTCGGTCTGGGTGACCATCTGATGAGGCCATTTCCCCAACGATCCCTCACCCCTGAGAGGAGGATTTTTAATTATCGGTTGGCCAGAGCAAGAAGGGTGGTGGAAAATGCATTTGGTATTATGGCCAACCGTTTCAGATTGCTCCTTACATCCCTACATCTGGCAGAGTACAAACTCAATACTATCATTCTTGCATGCTGTGTCATGCACAATTATTTACGGAAACATTCAGGAACATACTCCTTACCAATTGGCCCTGAGGCCGGAGTGGAAGGCAACATGACAGGGCTGGATAATCGCCCTCTTGGTTCCGCACCACAATCAGCCCAGCAAGTGCGGGACCTTTATTTACAGTATTTTAATGGTAGGGGGGCCATTGAAATGGCAGCAGACCCTTAAACCATCTTTTTGATTTACAAAGAATAAATACAGTTATTTATGTTTGAAATATTGGTAGTTTCGTATTGTTTTGCTTTTAATTTGGCCTGTTTTATATGTTGTCCTAGTGCACATCTTAATAGTGGCAAACTTGTTTAGCGTTTAGTAAATAAGCCCCTTTGTCAATGAACCACAACATGTTTTTGTCAAACTGGTAGTATTTAAAAAGAAGAAGCCACACATTTTTGAATTTGTGCAAACATTATTTTTTTTATTATAGTGCACATCCAAAACTTTTTTTTTTTTTTTTTTTTTTTTTTTTTTTGTTTTTTTTGTATTTTTTTTTTTTTTGAACCAGATTTTTTTTTTTTTTTTTATGTTATCTTTTTGACATTTTTTTGGTGTTTTTCTCACAACATATTTTTTTTTGGGATTGATTTTTTAAAACAAACATAAAAACATGTTTAAAAATGTTAAAAAATTTAGGCTTAGCATTTGAAATTATTTACACAATGTAAAAGTCCAGAACTTACAAAGTTCAACAGGTAACCCATGAACAGAAGAAGCCAAATTTTGAATATGCACACTAATTTAACAGGAAAATGGGTAATGTCAACATGTGCTATGTTCCATCATGGGGAATCAATGGACGTGTTTTGTGTGTGAAACCCCTTCCCTCTCACCTACTAGCATTAGGGGTTGCAAACACCAAATGCGTCCATTGAGATCGCCTGATGGCACATAGCACATGTTGACATACCGTGTGCATATTAAAAATTTGGCCTCTAAAATTAGTTAAACAGCGCATCAAAAGGGGAATGAAGGACATGATTGATGTTAAGAAATGTAAAAGGGGTCTTTAGATTCTCCCCAAAACATCAATCATGTCCTTCATTCCCTGCTGCATGGTGGCCATCTCCTTCTGCATATTTTCCAGCTGCAGATTCCAGGCCATGATCTGGCCAATAAGCCTGTGGGCACTGTCAGTGGAAAATGGCTCCGCAGCTTGTCCTTCCACAAACAGATCAGCATCACCTAAAAGTTGGGTAGATAAAACACAAGAAAAAAAGTGTCAAAAACATGCAGACCTTAATTTATTACCTCAATCTGTGTTCTGAGACACTCACTTGGTGGGGTGCAGATTTGATCGACTTCAACGACCTGTTCCGCCACATCCACGCGCGGGCTTGGGCTAACTGCCCAATTAGTCTGGTGATGCCGGGAGGTCCTCGTAGGTTCGGACTGACGTCTGAGTCTTTTGCCCCCTATGGTAATGGAACACAAAAAGGTACACTTTTGAATCACACTGATATTTGAGTGCCAAAATAGGATTAGTAAACATTGTTTAAAAGTCTTGCCAATTATTAGCAGTTTGTTAGAAGATCCTACTTGAAGACAGAATTGAAATGTCTATCTAATGAAACTCCAATACTTAAACCGCCCTTCAACCCTAAATTTGAACTTCCGCTCATTGGATCCCTGCACCCCTGTGGTGTCTTATTTTGAACCTTTTAGGGGGATGGGTTGCAGATACCTGTGTAAGGCAGGTATTTGCACACACATCCGGCCCTAGACTCCCACAGAAGTATACGCCACATCCCGTCCCACCGTGCTGTCTGCTGGGACACACAGGGGTCCCCGAGCTCGCGCGGACCAGTCCTATTGCATTGCGCAACTGGCGCATGCCCAATAGTGACCCGGGAAGTGAAGCCGCAAACATTAATTTCATGATTGCAAGATCAGAGATTGTAGCTGCACCATCCAAGGGACAGGTGAGTGTACTTCTTTGAAAAGTCACCACCTACAGTATTTAGAGATGATGAGCATTTTTTGGGAATTGTGAGCATGAGACCCTGCTTAACATATTTATGCCCCCCCCCCCCCAAAACAGCCTCTGGAGTCCCTGTGTAAGTTACCCCTAAAACCCTTACTACAGCAGTAATTGTATAGATAGTGACAATAATAAACAACCTTACAACTCCAACAACCCAAAGCCAGGTAAACTCAATAAACGTTATGAAGACAAACGGAACTTTCATCAAATATGCGCAAGTTTCACGGACGAATGGTAATTACATCTGCGCAAGTTTCACGTACGAATGGTAATTACATCTGCACAAGTTTCAGGTACGAATGGTAATAACATCTGCGCAAGTTTCACGGACGAATGGTAATTACATCTGTGCAAGTTTCACGTACGAATGGTAATTACATCTGCGCAAGTTTCAGGTACGAATGGTAATAACATCTGCGCAAGTTTCACGGACGAATGGTAATTACATCTGCGCAAGTTTCACGTACGAATGGTAATTACATCTGCGCAAGTTTCAGGTACGAATGGTAATAACATCTGCGCAAGTTTCACGGACGAATGGTAATTACATCTGCGCAAGTTTCAGGTACGAATGGTAATAACATCTGCGCAAGTTTCACGGACGAATGGTAATTACATCTGCGCAAGTTTCACGGACGAATGGTAATTACATCTGCGCAAGTTTCAGGTACGAATGGTAATAACATCTGCGCAAGTTTCACGGACGAATGGTAATTAAATCTGCGCAAGTTTCACGTACGAATGGTAATTACATCTGCGCAAGTTTCAGGTACGAATGGTAATAACATCTGCGCAAGTTTCACGGACGAATGGTAATTACATCTGCGCAAGTTTCACGGACGAATGGTAATAACATCTGCGCAAGTTTCACGGACGAATGGTAATTACATCTGCGCAAGATTAGACATATCAAGTATAACCATAGTAGCGCACGTGCTTGACTTACTTTTTTTGATGGCTTTTCGAATTCTCCTATACTGATCGTGCTCCCTGGATTTGATGTCGGACCATCGCTTGCGCAGTTGATCCTTGCCCCTTCGTACGCCGAATTTCTGCTCCAGGGTGCTGACGATTGTAGTGAGAATCTTGTCCTTGCGCAAGTTGGGACGAGGGTACGGGCCATTTTCCCCGTCGTAATCTTCCCTTTGGAGGATGTCCACCATCTCCACCATCTCTTCAAAGGCCATATTGGTGGCCTTATATCTGCTGCTGGATGCAGATGTGTTGGCTTCTTGGCTTTCCTCCGCGCTACTGGCTGAGAATGTGTCCGCCATATTCATGAATTAATTCACCAACAATGCAACGAGGGGAAGCGGGGCGGGGAATACTCGTCATGAGGAACGTCATGGGCGGGCGACGCGGAGGACGCAGGCGGACTTCGACGCGTGCGCAGTGTATATAAGGCTGTTTGAGGGGCCCACGTGTTCCCGAACGGAAGTAGCGAGCGCTCTGTACGAAGGTAAGTGTTTTCTAGGATGCATTACTGTGTTTTTTTTTGGGTTTTGGGCCAGCATTTTTTAAGGATATGTGTGTGTTGCTGCCTGTGTGTAGGGGTTGCTGCCTGTGTGTAGGGGTTGCTGCCTGTGTGTAGGGGTTGCTGCCTGTGTGTAGGGGTTGCTGCCTGTGTGTAGGGGTTGCTGCCTGTGTGGATGTGTTGCTGCCTGTGTGTAGGGGTTGCTGCCTGTGTGTGGGTGTGTTGTGTAATGTTTGTTAAGAAAAACTGGTTGTGCGTTTTAAGTAACATTTGTGTTTTTGGTCTTTTGTATTGCCATTACTAACAAAACAGAAACAAACATGTCAGCACCCCAGTTGAATCCATTCAAGGACCAGCAGTTCATGTCCGAATTCATTGCCCTGTACAGAAAAAATACCAACCTGTGGCAGCTCAAGAACCCTTTATATGGCAATAGGGATGTCCGGAAGGCAACACTGGGGCCACTTGTGGCTTTTGTGAAGACTAAAGTCCCCAACGCAAACACCAAGTTTGTGGAAGCCAGAATTGCAAGTTTAAGGCACATGTACAAGCGGGAGCGCAAGAAGATTGAGGAATCAGTCAGATCAGGAGCAGCAGCAGAGAATGTTTATGTACCCAAGCTGTGGTACTACAACCAACTGACTTTTATAGGTGACCAGATGGAACCCAGGCAATCACTGTCGACTCTTCCCTCCACCCTTCCCTCCACTCTTCCCTCCACTCTTCCCTCCACTCTTCCCTCCACCCCAGCTGAGGCTTCCACGGAAGGAGAAGACCCCTCCACCTTGGAGCAGGCTGATGCGCCCAGCTGGAGCCAGGTATATATTTAGTAGCCTAAATTGTGATTGTGTGAATATTAATGCTGTAAACGTTAAAATGTGAAACAATTAACACCCTGAACTCAGAATTGTGAAAAAAACTGACAAAAATTATGCACACTTCTAAAAAGTGTTGGTGCAACATATCGATACATATATAGTGTATACATACATCCAGTAGTGGCAAAAAAAGCGTTAGACAACATTGGTGATCTGCTTGGAAAATGCAGGGGTCCAAATGATAGCCTTTTGGATCTTTTGGAAAATTTAGATGCTCGTTCCTAAGTTTACAATTGGATGATTGAGGAGGCCAGAAACCACAAAACAGGTGTTTGATTTTTGTTTTTGTTTGCACACAGGATGAGCTGACCCAGGATGATGCCGGGACAAGTGGTATGGAGGAGGAGGAGGACATGACCAGCGAGAGCCAGGAGGTGGCTGGGCCCAGCACGAGCCAGAGTGACAGCCAGACCCAATTAAGAAGTCTACCTCCACCCCTGCCCTTACCCCCAAGAAGGCCCAGGAGGATGACCATTGTTGAGGAGGAATCACTGCAACTGATTCGGAAGGCGAGTGCGATTCTCGACAAACCCCCCCTTCCAGAAGAGGCCTATGCCAGCTACGTGTCCAGCAGGTTGCTGGAAATGGAGAGGGGCCAACGGCACCTGTGTGAGGGCCTCATTTCTGAGGCAATTAGGGGGGGTTTGAGGGGTGAATTACGAGAATCCACCCGCCTGACCCATGAAGGCCCGACACCAACTTCTCTCCTCCTCCTCCTCCTCGTCTTCCTTCTTCTCCTCCTCCTCCTCCTCCTCCTCCTACTCCTCCTCCTACCACAAGTCAGCCTCCAAGGAAGCGTGCAGGGAAGACTGCAGGGAAGAGTGCAGGGCAGCGTGGTGGGAAGAGTCGGAAGTGATTGCCTGGCTTCAGTCTGGTCTCACAGAAGACACAGGCTGTTGTAGTGCCACAGCTTGGGGACATAGATGTCATCTGCTGCTGTTCCTGGTCTGTCTGATTCCTGGTCAATCTTCTTGTGCTCCCTATATTGTATGAAATGTGCCCAAGCTTAATTTTTGGCTTCACAAACTTGGTGTCTGCCGTTGGGGCAAAAAGTCTTCACAAAATCTACAAGTGGCTCCAGTGTTGCCTTCCTATTTTGTTTTGCCTTGTTTGTTTTAACCAGAATAAATGGTCATTTAATTTTCATCAAATAATGATATACGTGCTTGTTATTCAAAAACATAGTTTCTTTAGGAGTAGGCAGGTACATGTCTAAACATTCATTTGACAATACAAGTGTAAAGTGCAACTTCAATGGAACTGCAAGTGCAGTCGCTGGAAAGGTGAGGGTTAAGATCTGAATTAAGGGCAAGCTCTGCTGACTCCACAATTGTATCATGTGTAATAACTAATCCTTTTGATAACCAACAAATAATAAAAAATATCTATATAGAGATATATGTACATATATATAATATATAGATATATATATATATATATATATATATATATATATATATATATATATATATATATTTTTATACACGTATAGATCTATATATCTATATATATATTAATATATATATATATATGTAGATATCGATATATATTTTTTTGGGCTTATTGAGAAATATAGATATATTTTTTCATTTGGTGATTTGGATATCTATATCTATATCTATATATATATATATATATATATATATATATATATATATATATATATATATATATATATATATATATATATATATATATAATATATATATATATATATATATATATATATATATACAAATATATAACTTCACTAAAGAATGCTGAAGTAAAAACGTTCGGGAGTACTCTGCGTGAATATACAAGCAGCAAGGCAAAATCATTCTTCAAGTACGATAACATACAAATCCCGCTGTCAGAAAAACAAAAAAAAAAAAAAAAAATTCAGCAGCGTGACGATTGTGCGAGCTTCAAAACGAAGGCTAGTTTTACCAGACCGAGCGAGTCCGTGACATAATAGCTACTGAGCATGCGTCCTTTTTGGTACGCCGGACCATACTACACACGACCGGATTATCCGCTGGACTGCCAAGTCCAGCGGATAATTTGAGAACAAAACCTGAAACTTTAGTCCGCCGTACTTTGGCCAAAAAAAGTCCGCCGGCGCCCACACACGAGGGGATTATCCGCTGGACTTCGGTCCAGCGGATAATCCCGCGGGATAGTCCCTTCGTGTGTACGCGGCATAAGAAAACCTCACCTTTGACCTAATCAAAAAAGTTAACAAATTTAAGTATGCAGCACTTAACGTAGGTTAGATTGACCTATTCTTAAACCAAGCACTATGAATTTAATTTTGATGAACAAAAAAAAATTTAAAATTTGACTACAAACGGCACACATTTGGTGAATAAAATTAGAAAGTACTTTATAATTTTTATCAAAAATTATAATTTGCCAACTAACGGGGTGAAATAAATATCCCTCTGTGTTTTCTAGAAATAGTGTGTAGGCAGATGGATTCTGATACATATCACCAAATTTATAAGTCAATGTATTTTGGTAAGATGCTATATAATCAAGCAATGCAATGATCTAAAACACATCTCAAAATGTCCTAAAAAAGATTAAGGTTTTGACGTGGCCTTCACTGTTCCTAAATATGGATAGGATTGTAGATCGTAAACATGCCATGCATACAAGGACACATAAGAATATTTTAAAAACAAAAGTGTTTGCTCAATAGGCTTTCTAGTCTTGCTTGGGGAAGAAATGTTATACTGTTTAATGTAATGTTTCAATAGGACTGTGTTTTTGAAGTCTGACTTTATTAGAATGTTTTACCCACAATCCCCCAGGGTCATACTTTCCCGGGATTGTACATATATGTTTATGCTAAACCACTTATTTGAATTAGTCACAAAATAAAATCAGCAGCTGAACAAATATGGCACCTGATAAATGCCAAAGTAGGTAGAAATCTGCAGTACTGTTTGCTGAAATTTTGCAAAGTATATAAAGCTTCATTGAAGCGCTTTGCAAGTTCAAATGTGTTCATGCATATTCACTTGCAAAACAATGGGGTTGATTTACTGAAACTGTAGAGTGTGAAATCTGGAGCATGGCAGTTAATCAGCTTCTAACTCCAGCTTGTTCAGTTAAAAATAAAATGGAATCTGATTGATTTCTATGCAGAGCTGCACCAAATGTTGCACTCTCCAGTTTTAGTAAATCAACCCCTCTGTGTCTTGAGGCTTACTTACTCAATGGTACGGCTACCCATGAAGAGACCTTGGCCTCTTGTTTAGGGTTAGCAACCGGTAATTTTTTTAAGAGGATACGGTTGTTAGTCCAATGGTCAAACTCTCAGTCTGGAAGATCAAGGTGCCCCATTTTGTTTGGGTAATAGCATTTGACCTTTCCGCCACAGAGTATCAATTGGTATAAACCTCAGGATCATATGACTTGCAAAGAAGGAATATCCAAAAACTGACCAGGATGATTGTCAATCTGTGATAATCACAAGAAACCAAGCAGAAAAAGAGGGACTTTAAAGGTGCAAATCTCAGGAATGGACAACACTTGCAATATATACAAAAAAACAATGTTTATTGCATGAATATAAATATATAAATATATATAAAAAGAGCATTACTGCTTCAAGACCTGTACAAACCTTATCAGACACCATATCACATCTGAAAATATTCCATGAGTAAAAACACGCACATCCTTTACAGCGTAGACAGTAAAAGATACACTGTAGTCATAACATGTTCTTCCAAGTGTAGATTCTCAATGTTTCATGGTAAAGTCCTTGAGAGCTTCCTTAATCTGTGATAATCCTGAATGTTTTTTTTACAGAAAAAGAGTTAAGCTTTTAAAATTTGCGTTGGAATTTTTTCTCCTAGGGATGTCTTTGTCTTAAGATAGTATTCCCAGAATCATTTCAGTGCATTATAGTTGACCAGTAATCACTAGAGTTACATTTGAATAATATTGGTACACCATACTGCATGACTCAACACTGTGTTGCCTTATGGCGTTTATGTGAAATTTCCATTAATATCTGTGAAATATTGTAATTATGAATATGTCTCCTTTTGCTTGCAGCTATGAAAGCTGGGCAAGCTCAAGTTAATTGCAGACATTGCGGGGCCGATACTTGACACTAACAATGATACTTGACACTAACAATGGGTTAGCCAATTCCATTGTTTGTCACCTATTCACTATAAACGACCCCATGCCGGGATAGGTAATGAAGGGGGACCATTCAAGTATATTTTACATCACTGGTGGGAGTTGCCTGTGAGGGGGCTGGCTTAGACTCTAAGCCAGCCAATGAGAAATCAGGCTGGTTTTTGGTTACTCTGAGGAAAGGGGAGGCAGCTCGCTCTTTCCGGGAGAACCAGCAAGCAAGATGGACCCAAGGTAATTTCTCAATAGCAGGGAAGCCATGCCCTGCTATTTGTAACTAAACATGCTTGTAGATCACAGTCTGAAGGAATATAATCTATATTTCTTTATATATATATATTTTATTTCAACCTAGCAGTTTATGCCTTGATGTAAGACCATAGCTAGAGAGTTGTGTATTAGCTAGACTTTTAACTACCTGTAATAAATGATATTATATTTAAAGCCTTTTCTCCTGGTCAATAGAACTCTCATTTAACCCATATCATATTTTGTGATTAATAAATCAGAAATAGAGATTTTAGAGGTTACAACTGTCTCCCCTGAAAGGCTGCTTCATAGACCTGCCAGCACTTCACATATTCAATAGTCACATGTGCCCTTTTTCTATCAGAACTGGCATCATTATGTTCTGTTTAAAAGCTGACATCTCCTCTAAAGCTTAAGCCTTCTTATATTTTTGTCTTTTTGTCAGTGTTTTCCTGTACCTCTTGCTCGACCTGAATTATCTTTCAACAAGTGAACAGAAAATGCATAAACAGAAAATCAATCCCCGAATTTGACATCTGCATCAGCTCAGGACGATCCGAGGCTGCAGGAAATTGTGCTCAGTGAATGGCTAATACACGTCAAGTCTCTGAGCTGCCAAACATTTTAATAAAGGACTGAAGGTGTAGTGACGGGGAATATATTATAAACTGCTTGCTTAATCCCACAGCTTCATTGTTCAAAACATTGGATTTACAGCTATACACAGGCCTTAATCAAGTTATTTTTAGCTTCCTCCAGCGCATTTAAAATAAAAGCAGTGGCTGGGTCAAGAGTGTTGTTAATAATGAACTTAGTGAAGATGCAAAGCCACCAGACATCATGTTCAACATTGATTTGTAAGCCCGGGCATTTGTGTACAGTAAGACCTAAATACGGTACATTATTTGTATGTTGGCAACTTAGTCTAGTGCAGCAAAAGGGATAATGACAGACTTTCATGCTTGTAAATACAAAGTCTCTGATCCTTTGGATACTCTAATGCCCTGTACACATGACCGGTTTTGCCGTCGGAATAAACTCTGAAGGTTTTTCCGACAGAATTCTGCTCAACCTGTCTTGCATACACATGGTCACTCCAAATTCTGACCGTCAAGAACGCGTTGACATACAACACGTATGATGGGACAACAAGTACGCCGTCTCATACTTGCTTCAGTCCATGCGTCATTTTTAGCACATCGGAACAGCATACAGACAAGCGTTTTTTTCCGCTCAAAATGAATTCAGTCGAAAAAATATAGAACATGTTCTCTATCTAAATCTGTCATAATTTTCGATGGAAAAAGTCTTATGGGGAATATACAATGAAAATTTGACTTTTTCTGTCAGAATGTCCGACCGTGTGTACGTGGCATAACGCCAGTAATTTGTTCCAGTAGTTTAGGCTCTAATGTCTCCAATGTGGACACAGGAAAAAAAAAGGTAATGCCTTACTCTAGGCAATGTAATCATAACAGCCTTATTTCAGTGTCTCTTGGGTTAGACATCCTTAATTGTTTTTTCCTTTCTTTTGTACTGGGAATGGGAGTCAACACAGCAGTTTGAATTTGAAAGTAGAACTCCAGTTTAAAACAGCTTGAGCTCACAGAACGTGGGTTGAATGGCACTGGACTTCATTCAACCTGGAAGAGAAATGCTGTCTGATGGAGGAATGCAGTCTGAAGGTGGGTATTGCAATCAATGCAATTTACTAGAGTTCTGCTTTACTTGGCCTCAACCAGCTATATGGCTTGTGTAGATAAGCAAATGAGCATTCTTTTAAGGTTCACTCAAAATCAGTTAGAGGAGTATCTGAGTTCCAGTTGAGTTTCTTAACAGCCCCATCTTACCTGCATTTGATCCCTTTCTAAATTGCATCAAGCTGCTGTAGCCACCCTGTCCTTGGCAGGCATGTCTATTTAAAATTAGTAGTGCTGAGTAGACATGTGCAATTCATTTCGTTCTGAATTTGTTTTTTAACGAATTTCGACAAATTAGTTGATTAGGAAATATCCAAATTAACGAAGATCCGTTTAATTATTTTTTCTGAATATTCGAAAATTTGTAAATTCATACATTTGCACATTCGTAAATACGTACATTTGCACATTCGTAAATTCATACATTCGTAAATACGTACATTTGCACATTCGTAAATTTGTATATTCGTACATTCGCAAATTCGTACATTCATAAATTCGGAAATCTGAATTTATAATTAACTAATAATAACTTAACTATTACTAACTATTAAATTATAGGTATTGTAATTTCCTTTTTAAATTTGACGTAACAAATACATATTTATCTTAAGTTACAAATTATCCGAAATAACGAATGCCGTATACAAAAAAATGGAATGTAATGCATTAATAATAATAATAAATAATAATAATAATAATAATAATAATAATAATAATAATAAAAACGTTTTTATTATTATTATTATTATTTGTTATTAATTTGTTCCGTTCCATTTTGTTTAGATGCGGCATTCGTTATTTCGGATAATTTGTAACTTCAGATAAATTCGTGTTCACTAACAGACAAATTTGAAAGGAAATAAAATACCTATAATTTTAATAGTTAGTCACTATTTCAGATTGTCTATTTTTTGGGTTTACGAATGTACGAATTTTCGAATGAACGAATTTACAAATTTACGCATTTACGAATGTACGAAAATGAACAAATTGTTTGGCAGTGCACATGTCTAGTGCTGAGCTGCAGTCAGCCTAGCTGATTTGACAGTTCAGCTTTCTTAGGTTTCTCCTTGGCTCTGGTTACTAGTTTCTAGTTTCTGCCTGCAGCCTGGTTCCTCTGGCAATAGTATGAGAGCTGTACTAATGAGAGCTATGAATATTTATCTCACCCTTGCCAACTGCTTGGAGGTTTATTGCCAGTGGTACATGCAGGGATAGGGTATAACTATTCTGGGAGTGAACTTGGGAAGGCAGTTTTCCCCTGGGCTTTCTGCTTAGAGAGATGTGTGGCAGCTGTTGAATCATCTTAGGCCTGCTGCCTAGGGGTGACCATGTGGCTGGTCAAAGGACTGGGTTTGAGGCCTAGCTTATGTAACCTGGGTATATTTTGAGGGACCGAAGAAGCTTGGATTGGAAGCTTGAACCTCACTGATGTATGATGTCTTCTCCCCTGGGTACTGAACTGGTAAGTGCTTTGCAGCCAGGAGCTACAGTCACAGAATACTGGGTTGGCTTCGGGGCTCTCTATCTTTGAAGACTGTATTGACTTTTGTTCTTTTTCAATAAACTCCTTTCATTTTGCATCTAAAAGTGACTATGATCCATCTGTACACATTCTGAGGACTACGTCCTGAGGTGAAATACTAGCCCACCTTGTCTCTAGGGGCCCCACTAACCTTTGGGAGTCAGGGGGGTGCTATATTACTTGTTTTTTTTGTTGTATTTCCATTGATTTGATTGAGGAACAAAATTCACCTATACAACCTTTATTGCATTTACAGCATCAAATGAACATAGGCGGCGTTATTCCCCAAGAATTGAAATATCAGCCTGCACAAGTATTTATGTATAGTGTAGAAAATTTGAGGACTGCAAATTCCTTTCGTTCTTCACAGAACATTTTTAGTGACAAAATGACCATGATGTTAACTTTTTGGTCTAAAAGAAACCAGTGGTTAAGAAAGTTTAAAAAAAATGGTAGTGACCTGGATACCATATTGATCCTTAGCACCATCTGTCCCAGGACAAGTATGCAGATTCTGAATTAATTTAAGTTTTATTGCTGTATAGTAGGTTTATGCAATTAACTAAAAAAAAAAATTGAAGCCACAGAGAGGCAGGCAAATAGTATTTTTCATAATGAGGTCATCAATGTCTCTTTCTTCAATGCCAAATGCCCTTAGACTAAACCTGGTTACAATGCTGTTACATTTTAGCATTGCAGTACCTGTGATAGTGAAACAAGCAAGTCTACTGCAGTTTGCAGTCGTTGAACAGTACTGTGATTAGCATTCATTGCAGCAGGAAGTAAAGCTTTGCTGCAAAAACTACAGTACTATTAAAATTCTCTGTTAATTACATGGCGTTAATTATATAACCACTTAGCCGTTTCTCCTCTTTTAATGAGCACAGCTGTTTTCTGTCCAGCTACCACAAGGAGAATTTCCCCTTGCTAATTTAAAAGTAATACATCGGCAAAAAACTCAGGGGATCCAGCATCCATGCTGGGTGCATTTTTTTAATGCTCAATGATACCTAAATGGGCACGGCTTAACCCCATGTCTATTGCACAGACACAGAGAGGTACGCATTGCATACCAATGACTCCCAGGCCCAAATGGGTTAAGGTAGTTAACAACTTGGAGCTTGCTCGGCTAATGATCTTTTAATATACCAAAACAGCTATAAAACTTAACGTTTGTTTTGATTAAAAAGACCCTTGGGAAGGAAACTCACATTTCTAAGAAAAGCACATAAGTGTTGATAAATTTCGTTATTTTTCTCATTTTCTTCCTGCCACATCACCATCATATAGGGTGAGATAAAGGATTAAATATTGCTAAAATAGTTGTTAAGCAACTCAACAGTGAAGTATAGGTCTGTATAAATAAATAAATAAATCTAACCTTATTAGATAGTCAAATTACCCTTGATAGCTAGAGATGAATGCACCTATTAAAGGGAATATCTTTTTTTATATATCTTCTGTATGTATTTTAGTATTCAAAATATGAATTCAAAAATAAATAGATTTACATTTTTAGGTAAAAACTAAACATGAGAAACATGGCATTTGGGCAGTTCGTATTTACATTCCCAGCCATCAGGTGGAGCTCTTGGTTCCTTTACCTATCCTTACAATGTGCACAATGTTGATTTTCTGAAAGATGTGGCTACCTTCAGAAATCTTTAACTGTTAGATTTGCACACACAGCTGGATGAGAGTGACTCGTCTCGTCTCCCTACCAGTTCTGTTCATAGGCAACCTTTAGAGATTCTATTGGAAGAGGTAGCCTGAATGCAAACATCTTCTGCTTTGCTGTTTTACAGGAACCTACATATACTTTGCATGCTGTGTTCACCTGTTGCACTTGCAGCTGTTGCTTCCTACCTTTCCTGTTCCCCGAGTTATCATTAGCTATAGGGAAGAAGCAGAGATAGTGATGACATCATTTCCCGAATAAGGCCAACGCTCAGTGCAATAAACTGCAATGGGGAAAATGTTCTGCATGAATGGTAAAGGCGCCGCAAACCAGGCTACACCCACATGAATGGGAATAAGCTCAAAATGTCATGTTTTAATAACACTGCCAAACCAGAAACCTAATTTTGGCATTGTGATAAACTGAACAAATGGCAAAGTGCCCTACATTTATAGTACTGCTAGTCATTTTACAATGGTCATTGGTAAAATTTAAAAATGAAAGCTTTTTTATTTTTTACTTTTCTGCGTTTGGAATACAGAGAATATTGTATCCTAATTAATAACAAAAAATGTTGTTAAATTAATAACTAAAATGTGGGAATGATTTTTGGATCATAACTAGTTAGAAAGCTATAACCTACTGTATATCATATAATCATTGTGAAATAACTGTGAGTCAAAAATATCAAAAAGGTCAATAAATTAATCTATGTGCTTTAAATATAAAGTGCATGCTGTAACATGTTGTGCTTTTGTGACTTGACCCTAAAACCCAAACATTTTCCACAATCTACACCTACAAACTTATCTTTATTAAAAAAAATTGCCTCTAAGCCTCTAAAGTACTGTCCTTAATCTACATGATTTCTTCCGGTGGTGGTGGTGACTGGTGATTTCTTAATGCTTTATGCCATTCTCCTGACAGGTCTCTTTATCACCCACCCTCGTGATGTTAAGGCTCCAGTTCCTATGCATATTTATAAGAAAAAAATGGACACCATGGGAATTATCTCTATTGGAATGATATTTTTTACCGTTACTCTGTTCCTCTATGCTATTAAGCTGTAATTCCTAGACACTTTTGAACACTATGTCTGTAAACGTATAACCTGTTCATTACTAAAAAATTGTTTTTGTCATATCCCTCATGATATACCTACCCTATGTATATGTGAACTCAAAATCTGCTTCTCCACCTGTAATTTTCTTTGCATTGTAAATACTTTGTACCAAGACCTTTTCTATAATAAAAATCGTTTGTTATTAAAAAAAAAATGATTAAAGGATCCTGTGAGGACCTAGATGATGGATGAATTCAGCATCCAGTAAGCAGCATCCACATCACTAGTAAGATATGGGCAGTGCACAAAGAACCCTTCCACATTGCAGATGGGGAGAATGAAGAACGCTGTTTTAGGTCACAAGAAATTATTATTTTAGGGATTTAGAAACTGACAGTCTCTCCTTCCTGTGTTGCTCTCTGTCCCTGGGCTTAATTTCCAACTTGCAGCCCACTCTGCCCACTACAGTCCCTTTCTTCTCTCATGGATCAGGTACTGGGGTTCTCTGCCCTATACTCAAACTACACTAAGTAGTAGAATTATAGTCAAAAAAAAATTCTCCTTTTTGAATTAAAGTGGATGTAAACCCTCTCTTTTACCCAGTAAGGTAAACAGCCTCAGATGATGCACAGAGATTAAACAAATCTCCCTACATGTTTTACATGTACTATATATCTGCTGTCTCCAGCTTTATATATTCTTTAGAAAGTGCACATTGTGTTTAGAATTTTTACTTCATCTTTCAGCAGTGGGAGGGGAGTCTTAGCATACACTGTGTGACAGCTGATTAGAGGAAAGGCACACCCCCCCCCCTCACATAGGGAGAAACTTGCAGAGCTGTGCTGTGACATAACAAGCTCTCTGCTAATCTATTTATAGCAACCTCCCCGACACAAGTTTTCAACTGCTTTTATCTACCGTGTCGGAGAGCTTGTCAGAAGTTATCATACTGATAACAGAGGAACAAAGCAGCAGAAAGACACAGGACTTAGGGCTTTGAAGAGAAATAAGTAAACACTACAGAATTATGCACCCAGGTCAAATTTAATTAAACGGATTTGAATCCACTTTAAGCAATGGAGGGTTATAACCCCTGTCAGGTTTTTTTTTTGCCATCTGTGTCCCATTGGAGAGATTTACCTTCACTTCCTCTCACATAGCAAAAACAGGAAGTGAGAGGGAGACGCCCTTCTGACAAATCTATTTATTTTTTTGTTTGTTTTTTTTGTGTGTTAAAAGATAGGAGCAAAATATTTTTCTTAAAGTGATTGTAAAGGCAGAAGGTTTTTTTTTTATCTTAATGCATTCTATGCATTAAGATAAAAAAAACCTTTTGTGTGCAGGAGCCCCCCTCAGCCCTCCTAATACTTACCTGAGCCCCATCTCTATCCAGTGTCAAAGTCAGTTAGCCAATCAGGAGAGAGAGAGAGGGGGGTGGGGCCAAACCTGTGCTCCGTGTCTGAATGGACACAGGGAGCTGCGGCTCAGCTCGGTTGCCCCCATAGCAAGCTGCTTACTGTGGGGGCAGGAAGGAGGGGGCAGGAGAGCCAAAGAGGGACCTGAGAAATAGAGGCTCTGGGCTGCCCTGTGCAAAACCACTACACAGAGCAGGTAAGTATAATATGTTTATTATTTTTATAGAAAAAAAATTGACTTTACAATCACTTTAGCAAAGATGATCTTGCATGCAAGTACCCTAAATACTATGATAAACAACTACTGGACCTTCTCTATCACACTAGTGTAGTGTGGACCATATATTTGGATGCATGCCTTCTCTGTATGCTGTGTATAGCTTCTCTCCAAAGACAGAAAGGGCCTATGCTCTCAGCACTTGAGCAGCTTGACATAATAAAATGTAAAATGTCACCGCAAAAGGAGCAGAGCATATTTTAATATAGAAGAAAACATTTACGATAATGTAGTGTTTAATGTAATGATTTTAGCGGCTTATTAAGGTAATGGAGATAGACAAAGGGGACAGTGAATGTGTAGTTCACAGTTTATTACCATGCACATAGTAAGGTCAGAGGTACATGTAGTAATGCAAAGCATCTCAGGCTAAAGCTGACTGACTGAATGGTATTCAGCCATTTAGCTTGCTAAGTCTCTGTGTATCAAACAATTACCTTTTTAATAAAATACTTGTTTTCACCTTTTTTTCTTTTGTTGCATTTCAGTACTGTTGATCTCCTGCAGTTTCTTTGCAGCAACCTCCTGTAAACATGCACTCCAAGGATAATTACTTACCATTTCTCAGGGCAGGTTTCCTGATGGTAAAAACTCCCTAAAAAGCTGCTATATAGTCAGGTCCTCCTGCTGTTTCCAGTGGTGACCTTCCCTAACAGGACCCAACACACCAGTAGTGAATACAATGGGCCTTATTACTTTAACACAGGAATAAAAGAACATTTTGTGCATTTCCATTGGGACAGAACTCTGATGGCAGGCATCTCCCTGAATCCCTCTGTGTTGCTCATGCATGATGCATCTTCCTTGGAGGCCAGGTGAAAGGAAACAGCCTTTGACTGTATATGTTGCTCATGTGGATCCTTTATATCCAGGCAGCCACACTCTATGTAGTTCATGGTCCACACCTCTGACCAGCAGAACTTATGGTGGTGGGGGCCCCTGGGCTTGAGTCACTTTCGGGCCCTACCTTCTATACATTACCGTATTTATCGGCGTATAAAATGCCCCGGCATATAACACGCACCCCAAGTTTAGAAGGGAATTTTAAGGAAAAAAACTTTTAGGAGGGAAGTTTAAGGAAAAAAATTACATTTAAATGCCCATCAATGCAGCCTTGTCCAGTGTCATTTCAGCCTTGTCAGTGTCATTTGCAGCCTTGTCATTGCAGTCTTGAAGTTTAAAAATGGCGCCGCTGCGATACAGAGTCCTGTGTATCTCGGTGGCTCTCGGGTCCTCTCGGCGGCTCTCGGGTTCTCTCGCAGTCCCGAGCGGAGCCGAGAGTAGCCGAGTGTACTCAGCTCGGCTCACAGTCATATATATTGGAGTAACAGCGCTGTCTGATAAAAAAATATAGTAAAAAATTCAATCAATACCTGTTCTAAATAAATCAAACAAGTTATGTGAAAAACCTGAAATATTAAATAAATAATAAAAATTCCTGCCGCAAAAAAATGCAAGAAAAGAAAAAATGGCGGCGCTGGAAATTAAAACATGTGAAAATGATTTCACCTCAAAACTAATACTATAGTGCATAGAAGTCAATCTAGCCCCAAGCTGGTGGTATTATACGTGAGATATATTACAACAGGCATCCGCTGGATGCAATCATTAACCCATTGTTCTATTATAGTTCAAAATTATACAATCAAACAGTGAAATGACAAATATAACATAAAAAATTAAAGTGATTTTAGAAATCCGTGATGGTAAGTCCAAATTCAATATAGTGGCATAGTGAACAACAGAGGACAAAGATAAGACATCGCTTATTGGAAAGCTTAAAGCATGCAAAAAATCCACCCTAAAGGTTAGGGTACTGTTGTTGTTGATTCACAGTGCTACAGCCTTTAACACCCACGAAACCAGTGATTGGATAGCCAGAGAAGAGTCCTCCACCATATAAAAAAGTAGCAGCTTACCAGCTGTTCTGATCTCTGTATCAAAGAGATCAGATAAGCCTGTGGCATAAACCCCTGCCCGGGTCTCTATCCAAGGTCTCCCAGATGACACTCAAATTCCAAAGGAATATCCAAATCTCTCCTAGGTCCTCCTTACTCTCCTCCAAACCATTTACATGGAAGAAAAAGGAACATCCATAGCACAATACCGTTTTCACCTTTTATTTAAAAAAACTCTCATAGGTAGTACACTTACATTTAAATGCAATAAAATAGGCAAATGTGTTTTTAGAAGAAAAACTGTCGAGCCGGCCGGCTCTCTTACTCGCTGCCCGTCGCTTCCTGGATGGACGGGAAATGGAGGTGACGTCAGCACGCCGCTTACCCTACGGCGTTTCGTTAAAAGATAACGTCTTCCTGGGGCAGTCATGCCCAGTCCCTGTATAATGTTCATCATAGGGCGGGACTGGGCATGACTGTGATCGGAGCCGAGCCGAGTGCACTCGGCTATGTATCTCGGCAGGGCCCATGGGCTTGAGCCCAGTCAAGCCCAATGGTAAGTCCAGCCCTGCCCACATAGCACATGCTCCTTCATCCCCTTGCAGCTCTCTTTGGGTTTCTCTGTAGCACTGAAACCTGCAAATCTCTCCTTCCTGTGTCACTCTGCTGATCTTTGTCCCTGGGTTTGATTCCCATCTAGCAGCCCTCTCTCTTCTATCATGGATCAGGTACTGGTTTTCTCTGCCCTGTCCTCAAACTACACTAGGTTAAAGTGGTTCTAAAGCCTTAAAGTTTTTAATCTTACTGCATTGTATGCATTAAGATGAAAAACCTTTTGTACTGCAGCAGCCCCCCAGAGCCCCCCTTTTTCTTACCTGAGCCCGATTTTTTTCCAGCGATGGGGACGAGCACAGCAGCTCCAGCCACTATCTCAGGTCCTCATTGGATATATTGATAGCAGCAGGAGCCATTGGCTCCACTGCTGTCAATCAAATCCAGTGATACGGGAGCCAGGGGGTGGGGTCAAGTCCTACTATCTGTGTCAATGGACGCAGCAGGTCTTGGGACCATGCCCGCATGGGTGCCCCCATGGAAAGCAGCTCTCCGTGGGGGCACTTGAGAAGAGGAGGAGCTAGGGGCACCCCAGAAAAGGATTGGGGCCGATCTCAAAACCCTTGCACAGAGAAGGAAAGTATGTTGTTGGTCTATTTCAAACAGCCATAAATATGGCGGAGTACAAACTAAATCACATAATTTTATGGTGCTGCATCCTGCATAACTTTTTGAAATGCAATAATCATAATTATGTTGCCTCAGTGGAGCTTGATGCTGGACTTCAGGAAACAATGACGGCCCTGGAAGCTGGCCGTCCTGGCTTGCCACCCCCCAAAGCGCCCGTGAAGTGCAAGAAAAATATGTAGAATATTTTACGGGTAGGGGGGCCATTGCTATGGCACTTTTATTCCTACTAATAGAACTGTAAAAATCCCTTGTAATAGGAATAAGGTCCTCTTTATGGAGGTCCTCTTTACCATATGATGTCCTACGGACGAGAAGGTTGTTACTCCACTTTTGCTGAGATAAAACAATCACCTCTGGGTGATTAATGTACATTACAAGGATTTTAACAAATGTTGCAGCAGATTGCTACCTGTTTCTACTGATGGAATAACTCTTTGTTAAATCATGTTTTGTTCACGACTAAGGCTCCATTTACACTAGTGCAACTTGTCATGCAACTTCAGATAAGTAAATTTGCATGACAAGTTTCAGCCAATTTATTTCAATGGTACCCATTACAATCTATGAAACTTAGACACAGTAACTTTAAAAAGGTTCCTTTATTACTTCCATGTGATTTTCTTGCGACTTGAGTGCCAGAGAGTGTAATGTCCCATGAAATTTACACTCCAAAGTCGCACTGGAAATCGTGCAATTTTGGAATTGCACTAGTATGAACCGAACCAAATTCTAAATGAGAATGACTATTTTGTTACAAGCAGCTGGTGTTTCTGGTGCCTCCAGGCTTCAATATTACATTGAATTTATAGAAAAATACAGCAGCTGCAGTTTGAAAATTAAAGGTAATTTTTAATAACGTTAAATTACAATATGGCTTGTGTAGCAATTTTAGATACTATATATTTTTTTTATTTACTAAATATTATTTTTTTTTTTATAAATTCTTTATTTTCTTTTCACAAAGATAGTTTTACAATGATACATATGCATATCCATACATATCATACCAAAAATAAAAAACAACATTAAAAATAAAAATAAAAAACAAAACAAAAGGGGGTATTGTACTCTGCCTCTCCATATCATCCCCTTTCCCCCACCCCTCCCACGTCTATCATAGTCACTTGTTAATACGAGATTTATAGCTTTTATTTAAGGATTTTGTTCCCTATATTTAATATATGGGGACCAGATCTCCCGGTACTTATCCTCTTGCTCTCTCAACATCATAGTGAGATTTTCCATTTGCTGAATTTCTGTTATTCTACCAAGCCATTGGGATCTAGTTGGGGATGCAGTACTTTTCCAGAGAATCAGAATACTGTACAAGCTTTTGCTGCAGTCAGCAAACGCCTCAGAAGTGAGTTTTTATATTTTTCAAAAGATATCGGAATATATTGCAGCAAAAAAGCTGCTGAATTTTCCCCAAGAGACACTTCAGTGATTTCTTTAGTTGTTTCAGAGACCATCTTCCAGAAATCTTTCACTCCAGGGCATTCCCAGAATATGTGTACCAAAGTGCCCTCTGCACCCTGACATCGCCAGCAAAGGTTGGATATTTGTGGATATATCCAGTTCAATACCAACGATGTTCTGTACCATCTGGTCAATATTTTATACCCCCCTTCTTGGTATTTAGTTGCCATTGATGCCTTGTGCGTAAGCCTAAAGATCTTATTTTTCTGTATCTCAGAAAAAGGTACCCCCAAGTATCTTTCCCATGCTTGTAAAAACGCTAATTCTTGTGGGGCTTTCAACTCAACCAGCAGGGAGTACATAACTGAGAGTGAATGTTTCAATGGTTCCCCCTTTAAACCTATCTGCTTAAATTTAAATGGTGTACGTACTACTGACAGTTGAGTTGTTATTGATCGGAGAAAGGCCTTCAACTGTATTCGCCTAAATGGATCTCCTCTCCAGTCATCACGTGGTTATCTATTACGAAATGTCGAAGCCTACTAATTCCTCGTCGCCTTAAATTCCTAAACCCATAATCTATCAGACCTGGTTCAAAACTCGGGTACCCAGGATTGGGATCATGGGACTTGGATATATCGACACCTCCGTTTTCTTAAATATCTTTTTAACTGATCGAAGAGTAGCACCTACTGTAGGGTGTCTCTTCACAGCCTGAGGTATCTCTGTATCCATGAGCCCTACTATCCCCTCCAAGGGTATCGTGGTCACTGCTTGTTCCATACATATCCATGGCTTACCCTTTTTAAGCGTGCACCAATCCGCTATGCGTGCTAAATGTGATGCTTCGTAATAGCCGACCGGGTCGGGGAATCCAACCCCTTCCCTTTCTTTTGGTAAAGTTAAAATATCCCTGCACACGCTCGCTGGTTTTCCTGCCCATATAAACCTTGCAAACCTTACTCTCAAATCCCTCAGAAATCCTGGGGAAAGCTTGATCGGTAGGGTCTGGAACAGATATAGCAATCTTGGCATCACATTCATTTTTATGATATTCTACCAAACCACGTAAAAACTTCCTTATCCCACCACTGCAAATCTGATTTAATCTGTTGTGCCAACGGTGCAAAATTAAGTTCAAACACTCTATTAAACTTGTTTGGTATTTTAGTCCCTAGGTAACATATATGGGAATCTGTCCATCTAAAAGCAAAATGAGCGGATAACTGATTTTGTAAACCAGTGTTTACTTCTACACCCATTGCTTCTGATTTACTATAGTTTACCTTGAAGTTGGACATCCCTCCATATTTACGCATTTCTGATATTAAAGATGGGAGCGACATGACTGGAGAGGTTATAAAAAATAACAAATCATCTGCGTAAGCTTATGTTCTTCTCCCTTAATTAATATGTCCCTGATATCTGGGTTAGCCTGTATAGTCCTTAAAAAGGGTTCTAGTGTGAGGATGAAAATAATAGGCGAGAGTAGACATCCCTGCCGGGTTCCATTGCATATAGAAAAGGGTTCCGACATTATATAATTTTTTTTTTACCCTTGCTCTTGGGCAAGAGTATAAACTTTTAATCCAATTCAGCATTCCACTTCCCAATCCTATATGTTGCAATGTGGCTTTCAGGAATGTCCAGTCTACTCTGTCAAATGCTTTTTCTGCATCAGCAGAGATAAGCACTAGAGGTTTCTGATGACATTGAGCAAAATATATGGCACTCAGAACCCTTTGCATGTTTTCTCTGCCTTCCCTATCTGGAGTAAACCCCACTCAATCAGGATGTACTAGGGCCAGGATGTACGTCGGTAATCTAGTGGCGAGTATTTTCGATGGAATCTTAAGGTCCACTTTAACAATTAGATTGGACTATAACTAGCGCATTGTGATGGATCTTTTCCCTCTTTAGGGATTACTGTAATATGAGCCATTAATGTCTCTACGGGCATCCTTTGTCCCTCCCTTATTGAATTAAACGCCACAAAAAATTCCGGTGCCAATTTTTAGACGAATGTCTTATAATAGAGCAGGGTATACCCGTCAGGTCCTGGAGCTTTACCTGTTTTTAATAAATTCAGGGCTTCTGTAAATTCCTCTGTTGTAATTGGTCCATCTATATCATTTGCTCCCACTTCAGATATCTTAGGCATTCCCGACGCTCGTATATACTCCTTTGCCGCCTCCCCTTTTTTAGATATCGTCCCGGCCAATACTTGACTCTCTATTTGATATAAACTGGTATAATTGTCTCGGAATTTTTTTGCAATTGCCTGTGAGGAGCTAACTAATTCAACTCCAGGAGTTTTTATACGATCAATATGATTCCATGCTCTCGTCTCTCTAAGCACATTCGCCATCATCCTTCTTGGCTTATTCCCACATTCATAAAATGCTCGCCTAATTTAGCTTTTGCTTTATCCATTAACAACAGATTTAATTCATCTCATAAAACGTACTAATTTCTCCTCAGTCTGCAGCGCTAGAGTTTTCTTATGTGCCAATTCAAGTACATGGATTTCTCCAAGCAGGGAGTCAAGCTTTGCGCCTATCGAGCATTTCCTATATGCTCCTAAGGATATTAGAACTCCTCTAATGTAACATTTATGCGCTTCCCATATACATAGTGGGGTAGTTTCCTCTGATTTGTTATTCGTAAAAAAGGATTCTAATTTCTGTGCTATTTTTTTCTCGTATTCTGGTGCCTTCAGGAGTGTTTAGTTGATCTTCCAATACCATTCTCGAGGGCCTCAGTCTCCCTACTCTATGACACAGTTAGTCGGAGCATGGTCCGATAATGTAAATGAGCCTATGGAGGCCTCCAATATACACGACAGGGCATTCTGAGACAGAAAGACATAGTCAATTCTGAGGACAGAAGGGGGCAGTGGGACTTTATATGAAACAAAATACTTAGGGTATAATACTCCAATCAATAAATTAAAGTAAATTCCTATTTTATTGGGAACACATAACAGAGTAGTACAGTGGATATATTATAAAATGATAATAAACACAATTATACAGTTTAACACAGCATGATAAAAAATGGTAATAAGCAAAATTATACAGTATGATATCACGGTAAAATTGATAATACGATAATAATGCTGCACATGGTACGGTAACCAGAAAGCCCACAGTACATTCAATAGTGTGTGTATAAAAATAACCAATAAAATAGATAATTGATTGAGGTAGGTCGAACCCATAATAATGTCCTGGCTATAGAGACATGGCATCCAATGGCAGTCCTGTGTACTGGATAGTCACGGCTCACACAAAGTCCCAACTACACTCATCTTTCCAAATAGTCAATTCTGATATATGTCTTATGTCTTGCTGAATTTTTTTTATAATCCCTGTCATGCACATTGAGAGTTCTCCAACTGTCCACTAATTGCAAATTTTGTAACAATCTCTTTGCTCTGCACAGTTTTGCATAGGATATATGTAATGTCCCCTTTGAGACATCAAGAGTAGGATCTAATGCCATATTAATGTCCCCTCCCACCATCAGAACCCCTTCTTTATTTTGATGTACTATATTTAAATATGTCTCAAGGGCTGCAACTTGATCCTCATTTGGTAAATATAAGTTGACTAAGGTGACCTTTTGCTCACCCAGTAGTCCCTTCACAATAAGAAGACGTCCTGCATCATCCATAATTATCTTTGATTCTTTCCACTGTATCTGTTTTGCGAGGATAATTGATACTCCATTTGCTTTTGTAGTCTGAGAGGCACTATGATACACTGTGGGAAATCTCCGGTATATTTTTACATAGGAAAGTGGAGTTGTCCTTTTAAATTCTCTTTGGCATCAGTCAAAACCATCCTTCTTCTGTAGCCTCAGTATTGTGTGGCCTTTAGTACAGGGCATCAGCTTACCTGTTCCTAACTCCCGTTTGATACTTCAGGCTGCAGAGAAATCCATGTGTATACTATATCACAGCGCTACGTCATTACTATTCATACACATAGATAGTGATACATGAAAATATAACCAAATAAAGTGTTTTTCCTATTAAGATAGCAAACAAATAAAGTGCAATAGATATTGAAAAAAAAAAATGCAATGCAATAAATATCACAAAGAGGAAAGTGTCCTGTGCCTGTATGGTAACACACAATTAAATACATGAATGTGTCCAGTGCTTCTAAAATAAAGTGCTCTGAACTCTTGTTTCTTTGTCTCATCATTTGAAATATTCTGCATGATGCACTTTTCCCTTGATGTTTCTTATTACCCATGCGCCAAACACCTTCACACCAGGAAATTCACCGGATAACGACTCCTTTATTTATAAATGGGTCATAGAGTGCTTGTCCCCCTCAGGGAGAGTCCAGTACCTCAGTCTCAATTCAGTTCCACACATACTGTAGGTAGAAGTGTCATGAAAAAGTAAAAGCTTATATAGTGTAAAACCACTTTTTATTAAAAATTCCACCAATAAAAACAATATATCCACTCACATTTAAGTGTGCGTAACCCTGCATCAGGAATAACACGTTTGGTTTATGTAAGGCATCAGCTCCACCATCTACGTGCAAGCCCTGTTCTTTTTCCCAGGACTTCCGAGTGTACCTTATCACTTCCAGGTATATGTAGCAGGATGACATCACTTCCTGTAGGCCCAAAAGATACTTTTGTAGATAAACCGCGCTGCTCTAAACCTTCATAGACAAAATATAAAGCATAATCACACCAGACATGCTATAGCAATACAAAATATAATTAAGTAATCATATGAACACTGAATACATCCAAGTAAAAAGCCCAAAATAAAGAGTGCTCATGGTGATGTAAACAAAACAGGTGCTACACTTCTCAGTGTCTCCAGTGTTCCCATATAAACAGACACTCACTACAAGTTGTTGACCTACTATTTCTAGTCAGGTCAGTAGTGATTGTGTTCGGGAATATACTCCTAAGTCTCCAATGGCTTGTTCCTATGGCTTCTTCTCAGATGGTGTACCATCATGCATGCAAATAAAATAGAAGGTGTAGCGCTTACGATAATGAATAAACAATATCCAATAATCAAGACCATCTATGATAAAAAAAAACTGGAAGGACGATCGAATTGAAAATCTTCCTCCAAAACCAGATTGAGCAGATATAATAGCCACCACCAGCACCCAAATCAACTGACCCTGACCGTCAGTGTGTAGGGTACACACAATGTTAATAATGATTAATGGCCCCAGCAGTCCCTCTGCATCGATCAATCCACTCCACTGGTAATCTAGTCTATTCCTGTCCACACAGGTAGAATGCACCCAAAGACTGATTTAATTCTTAAACTTCACCGGATAACTCCAGCATCCACATGAAGATATAAGAAATACAATGGCTCATTGCGCAGACATCCAGATAAAAAATGTTTTTATTAAATAAAAAGGCTGGTACACTCACATTTATATAAGAACCGCCAAGCATGTAGAAACAAACATTGTTTCAAACCAATAAGATGGCTGCCATGTCTCACGTCCTTAGCTCCACCCGAAGTTTTGACATAAGGATGCGTCATCGATGCAGAGGGACTGCTGGGGCCATTAATCATTATTAACATTGTGTGTACCCTACACACTGATGGTAAGCGTCAGTTGATTTGGGTGTTGGTGGTGGCTATTCTATCTGCTCAATCTGGTTTTGGAGGAAGATTTTCTATTCGATCGTCCTTCCAGTTTTTTTTTTTTTATCAGAGATGGACTTTATTGTTTATTCATTATCTTAAGCGCTGTACCTTCTTTTTTATAGTTTGTTATTGTATCCATCAATTTAGTGTCAGCTGCTCTCTTATTTGTTCATTGTATATTTCTTAGCGCAACAGATTTTTTTATTTTATAATGCAAATAAAATACCAGGGAGGATCTCAGAGCATAAAACTATTTCAAAACACACAGTAATATTGTAAGAAATTCACAATCGCATTTGTAGGTGCCTCTAAGAAATGGCACTCGGTATGTATGGCTTGAATAGAGAGGAAAAATGGTCATGGCTGTGCATGTGTAAAAAAACAGCATGTGCTCCCACCTGTAGGCCCACCTCAAAGCCATGTCAGGCTCTCTGTATTGTTTTTGTTGGGATCACTTTGGGAATCAGCACTATTCCAGTTTCTCAATCCTCGTCTGGGTCAGTTTCTAATACCATTTAGAGATCCAGTTGTTTCCAACTTAACTTTGCTGAGGCCCAAAGGTAGGCCACTTCCCCAGGCTCTAACACTACCTCTGTCTACGCCAGCCACAATAATATTACCTCTCCCTCTGCTGGGCTGTTGGATAAATACTGGTACACCACCCAAAGCATTGCTGTGCACTTTCTGTGAAAGAGTCACATTTAGAGGCATGGGAACCCAGGCATGGGAGCCATTTGACCAGATCTGTGCTTGTCCCCATGATTGAAGAGCTCTTTGTGAACCCTGTTGGCAAGGAACACAAAGGGCTAGTGTTTTGAAGGTCCCTGATAGGGATGAGCTTTATGTTCGAGTCGAACATGAGTTTGACTCAATCATTGGCTGTTCGCCCGTTCGCCGTATAGCGAACAATTTGGGGTGATCACGGCAAATTCGAAATCCACGGAAGACCCTTTAAAAGTCTGTAGGAGAAATCAAAAGTGATAATTTTAAAGGCTTATATGCATGGTATTGTCATAAAAAGTGTTTGGGGACCTGAGTCCTGCCCCAGGGGACATATATCAATGCAAAAAAGGTAGTTTTAAAAACAGCCGTTTTTTCGGGAGCATTGATTTTAATAATACTTAAAGTGAAACAATAAAAGTGTAATATTCCTTTAAATTTCGTACTTGGGGGGTGTCTATAGTATGCCTGTAAAGTGGCGCATGCTTCCCATGTTTAGAACAGTCCGAGAGCAAAATTAAATTTCTAAAGGAAAAAAAACATTTAAAAGTACTTGCGGCTATAATGAATTGTCGGTCCCGGCAATACACATAAAAGTTCATTGATAAAAACGGCACGGTATTCCCCCACAGTCCATTACCAGGCCCTTTGGGTCTGGTATGAAAATTAAGGGGAACCCTGAATCAAAATAAAAATAAAATAGCGTGGGGGTCCCTCTCAAAATCCATACCAGACCCTTCAGGTCCGCCCAAAAATCTATAACAGCCCCTTATCCGAGCATGCAACCTGGCAGGCCACAGGAAAAAAGGGGGATGAGAGAGCGGCCCATCCCCCCTCCTGAACCGTACCAGGCCACATGCCCCCAACATGGGGAGGATCGCCCCATGTTGATGGGGACAAGGGCCTCATCCCCACAACCCTTGCCCGGTGGTTGTGGGGGTCTGCGGGGCGGGGGGCTTATCGGACAAGGGGACCTCCAGATCCCGCTCCCCCTGTGTGAATTGGTAATGGGGTACAAGTACCCCTACCATTTCACAAAAAATGTGTCAACATTTTAAAAAAAGACAATAGCCAGTTTTTGACAATTTCTTTATCAATGTCTTCTTCTTTCCCCGCTTCTTCTGGTCTTCCTCCGGTTTTCTTCTTCTTTCTCCATCTTGTTCTTCCCCCGCTTCTTTCTCTGTCTTCCTCTGCTTTTTCCTCCGGTCTTCTCCTCTGGCATCTTCCTCCGGGTTCGTCTTCCCCGCTCTGTCCTCCGGACGATCCGTCTTAATGGGGGGTTCCCGCTGTGTGACGCTTCTGTTCTTGTGACAGCTCTTATATAATTGAGGACGGGGCCACCCGGTGACCTCGCCCCCTCTGACGCACAGGGACTTCCCTATGGCTTCCCCCGTGGTGTCAGAGGGGGGTGGGGTCACCCGTTTACGTAACCGGGTGACACAGCCCCCTCTGACACCGGGGGGCGGTTGTGGAGGGTTGTGGGGATGAGGCCCTTGTCCCCATCAACATGGAGACATCCTCCCCATGTTGAGGGCATGTGGCCTGGTACGGTTCAGGAGGGGGGGGCGCTCTCTCGTCCCCCCTCTTTTCCTGCGGCCTGCCAGGTTGCGTGCTTGGATAAGGGTCTGGTATGGATTTTTAGGGACCGACAATTCATTAAAGCCGCAAGTACTTTGTAAATTATTTTTTTAAGCTTTAAAAAAATGTCCTCTGGGGCAGAACCCAGGTCCCCAAAAACGTTTTATGACAATAACTTGCATATAAGCCTTTAAAATTAGCACTTTTGATTATTCATGTTCGTGTCCCATAGACTTTAACGGTGTTCACCTGTTTTTGCCTGTTCGCAAGTTCTGCTGCGAACCAAACCGGGGGTGTTTGGCTCATCCCTAGTCCCTGACTGTCCAGCAACTAGGGGGTCAAATAACAGCTTGCTATGCAGGTATCTCTGTCTCAATGCCCTAGTTCTACAATACTCATAGAGGCAGGTATTTTAGGTGTTTGTCATAAAAGTCTTAGTATGGCAGAGTTAATTGGGCCCCTGATTTGAGAAGGGCTGTTGTGTAAATGTCTTCTACTTGAATGGGAACCATGGGAGAGCGGCACACTAATTTATCCAGGAATGTACTAGAAGCATTTGGATTTGCAAATTCCAGCTGGTAATCCTTTTCCCTTTTTGCAACATCCTGAGAAATGTTCCAAATGATGTTTGGCTTGCATTCCCTCCCCATACAATAAAAGAATTTGAGGAAAGTGTTTTTAACTGTCTTATTGTGGTACTAGGTAATGCTTTATTTAAAGGCTCAGATATCCCTACTTTTTTGTGTGATATCACATGACAACGTGGGGAGACTATGTCAGGAATGTGATGAAAACATTTCAGTTGTCCACAGGCTCAGTGATCTATTAAAGCTGTGGTGGTGTAGACCACTACAAGCACTAAATATTTCTGCGAGAACTCAAATTGGAAGTCCTGTCTAATTGTCTAATGTCTTTTTATACATTACAGTTTTTTTGGTGAATGGGTGGGGGTACTATGTACAGCATACTCATTCACATGGGGGGGTGGCATCTGAGAGCCCCCTTGTTAACCACTTTCAGACCGGACCATTTTGCTGGCTTAAGACCAGACTACTTTTTGTGATTCGGCACTGCGTCACTTTAACTGACAATTGTGCAGTCGTGCGACGTGGCTCCCAAACAAAATTGACGTCCTTTTTTTCCCACAAATAGAGCTTTCTTTTGGTGGTATTTAATCGCCCCTGCGGTTTTAATTTTTTGCGCTATAAACAAAAAATAGGGACGATTTTGAAAAAAACACATTCTTTTTTACTTTTTGCTATAATAAATAAATTTTTTCCTCAGTTTAGGTCGATACGTATTCTTCTACATATTTTTGGTAAAAAAAAACGCAATAAGCCTGTGGCGCACGCGCGATGGCGTGATGCCATTCTTAAAGGGACGTACCTGTATGCCCTTATGCCTGTCTGTGCCGTACATCGTCGTGCGCCGGTCGGGAAGTGGTTAAAGAGGACTTCTAGATTCTGATAAGAGCCCCACAACTGTCAGCCAGGCTTGTGGGGAAGAGCCCCCCTGCCCCAAAGCATCCCTCCATGTTGAGGGCATGTTTCCTGATATGGTTCAGAGGGGGTGGGCTCAAGCCCCTCTCTTTCCTAATCTGCCAGTCTGCATGCTAATTTATCACACTTACACCAACAATATGTGTTTTATTTTAACCCACTGACACCAGATTTGAGGCATATATTGCTCCCGCTGACACCAGAAATGGGACTTATTTTACTGCGACTTTCTCTTCATTGTACTCTGAGGTCCTATTTTGTCAGAAACAGAAAAACAGGAAAGGTGTGGCACAACAAGGCATATGCTGTGAAGCCACATCCACTTTATTTGGTCACTCCTGTTTTTTCTACTTCACAAGTCAGGCAGGTGTTTTGCTTGCCAGAACCTTCAAGACATCCCAATGAACTATTTCTAAATGTTGGCAACTAGCATATATTTACATGGAATTGTTACAACTCCATCATTTTATGTGTCCTGTATGTAGATTTCACTTCCTATCCTAGAGATACATCACAAAGTAATCAGGTATCTCCCTAAAGATAGAAGAAAATTACAAAAACAAATGTTCCCATTAAAAGATTCCCTCTATTCCCATTGAAGAAATAGATACCAATTTCTCATACTACTTACTGGACACTGTGTGTGACAACCATGTCCTAGATTCTCTTTACTTTTCAGAGGAAGGGTCAAAGTGGGAAAGCATTTGAGGCTGAGACACTTGCCTTTTGGTAGGACTAAAATGAATGAAGACTCTAAGGAATGCTGTAACTTTTTGAATATCTGGCATGTATACATAAAGAAATTCTGCCCTCATTATGCAAATGCATGACAGCCAAATGGTTAGGAGAAATTCTTGTGGCTACTAATGAGGTAATGAGCTGTGCATAAACTGTAACCCCAGGGCTTCGAAGTGATCTTGATGAGGCTGTTAAAAAAGTAATGAAGCATATTCAATGCCCAGGCAATATAGGAACTTTGAAGACACTGCCTCTGCCTTTCCCGAGTGGATGACAACATTGTCACTATACTTACCAGACAATTAGAAGCGGCAGGTCTGCTCAGGTTCAGTGACTCACTGATGAGGGTAGGGTGTACAGACAGTATGACATCCAATGATCCACACTGATATGCTGTAATTAGTGCACAATGCCATAATCCCAGTGGCATTATTAACCCATATAAACAGATCTCACTATGGAGCTAATTGGGAATTAATGATAATCATACACTGTAGAATAGGCGGACTTGGTGGCTTACACATTTCTGTCTAGCATTCTTAAAGAGAAATAAACTAATATTTCACATAGATAGATGGAATTTCTGCCTTTAAAGTGCTTTGTCGTCTGCTTGGTCCTAAAAGTAAAGTGGTACTTGTAGTATCTTCCTTTGCTCACTTACTGAAGAGTGAAACTGTGGCACACTGGAACTTTTCACTGTCTGCTTCACTGTTTCTTACAATATTATTTTCATTTCATTCAGAATGTATAATATATATATATATATATATATATATATATATATATATATATATATATATATATATATGTAAAGTTCTGCATAAATTGATGGCACTATATAGGTATCTGCAATAAATAAATTAAATAAATAAAGTGTATTTAAAGCCCAAACTTTTTTTTACAATAAAATATGGAAGGGTTAACACAGCTGTCTATGACCCATTAGGGGGGTTTTCCTTTACTTTCTGCTCCCAGAGATGCAACAGGAAACAAAATGAAATCTCCATAATGAGGGGAAATGCCCTCTTGTACAGGTGTCCAATTCAAAGATTGCTCACCAGAACAACTTGTGAGATTGAATATTTCGGGTGAGGATAGAGGCAGTGATAAAAGCCTTGTAACGCTGCCCCACTCTGTCCAAAATGATTTTATTCACATTATACTACCTCGTAGCAACCAATCAGAAGTCACTTTTCAGTTTGAAGAAAACCTCAAAGGCAAATCATCTGCCTGTGAATTCCAAATGCTACTAGGGAAACTGTCTAAAGGTTCACCTTATTTGCGACAAAGGTTGAGTTCCCGCAAAGCTGGTATTTCAGATTTGTGTGGGGGCTAGCAAGTTAAAGAGGCTCTCCAGACCCCAAATTTCTTACCCTAATTAATTCCCTGCAATAACTGCTTGTGGACCAGCCACCATACATGTACTGCTGCAGGGTGCCCGCTCTGTGTTGGATTATGTACCTAGTATGTGATCCACGCGCTGGGGTAGGGGGCACGCTTGGGCACACTAGCCGCCCCAGCTGTGCTGCAATTCGCTGCTGCACAAGCCAATCAGCGGATGCCGGCAGCTGATTGGTCACCGGCACCCGGTGAACGACTCCGATAATAAGAGATCCCTGTGCTTGTAAACAAACACAGGGCTCTCTTCTGACAGCAGCAATGCGCTAGTTTCTTCTACCTGCAAAGCTTAGTAAAAACAGCACACAGCACATACTATAACACTTTTTAGGCAAACGGTTAACCCCTTGATCACCCTTAGATGTTTAACCCATTCCCCGCCAATGTCATTGGTACAGTGACAGCACATATTTTTAGCACTAATCACTGTATTAGTGTCACTGGTTCCCACAAAGTGTCAAAAGTGTCAGTTAGTGTCAGTATGTCCACTGCAATATCGCAGTCTTGCTGATTGCCGCCATTACTAGTATAAAGTTTTGCACAAACCAATCAATATAGGGCTATTAAGATTTTTTTTTTTTACCAAAAATATGTAGCAGAATACATATTGGTCTAAATTGATGAAGAAATTTGATTTTTTTTAAAAAAAAATATTGGATGTATTTTATATAACGTAAGAAAATATATTATTTTTTTTTCAAAATTGTCGCTCTTTATTTGTTTATAGCGCACAAAATAAAAAAACTGCAGTGGTGATCAAATAATACTAAAATAAAACTCTATTTGTGGGGGGAAAAAAGAACATACATTTTGTTTTCAGTGCAGCGTTGCATGACTGTGCAATTACCAGTTAAAGTTGCACAGTGCTGAATCACAAAAAATGGCCCGGTCATTAAAGGGGTAAAAACTTTCAGAGCTGAAGTGGGTAGTGTAAAGAAGGTTTTATAGCTTGCTGTTCTCCCCCACCTCCCTAAATTCTCAATCGACACAGCGCTGTGCAAGGCTGGATCTCTTCATTTCCTCTTTTCCTCTTCATACAGGGACTTAACCACACTGATTATAGTGAGGCAAGCTAAATTTACCTAACAACAAAAATACATGTCCACTCCACAGCGAGCCAGAATTAAATCTACCTAATCCTAGCACCAATGTAGAAGGTTGCTCCAACAAGGTTTTAAAACCCAACAAACAACACATTTTTGAATAGAATGAAATTAGAATTCATTGGAGACCAAATATGATAGAAAATTGGATGCACATATTGCCAAGGAGATCAAAGATGTCCCATTAACCTGCTTGACCTTGTAATATAAAGTAGGTATGTTTAGTGTCTAACTGAGTGTTGTTTTCTTTTACATTGCTATAACCATGTTTTATCAAAGTACTGTAACTCCACAGCATGAATTATGCATTATGGATGGAGTTGTGATCGTGAGATGTTGTAAAGTTCAGCTTCAGTTGAAAAAAAACCCTGAATTTTAGATGTGTATTACTTCTAGACTGTTTTATGACCAGTTTATGACATGACTCTTTTACCAGTCGTTTTGAAGGTTCTGGCTTATAGGGTTTTACATCAGCTCAACTTCTTCAAAACTCTTTATTCCAAATTTTTCATTACATAATAATTTACATTATACATTTTTATATACTTTTACATTTCTTTATATAATACAAATCATAATTACATTTGCTCCTTCCTTTCATTCCTTCCTCTCTCACCCTCTATGGTCACTTAATACTGTATTTTCAACTATTCCTCTATCCGTTAATAGCCATATTCTATTCCATTTTGCCCATATTTTTTCATACCTTCGCCCATTTCCCCTTTGTTCATACATTATTTTTTCATAGGGTAGGACCTGATTTACTGCTCTCACCCACTGGGTTACTGTCGGGGGATATGGCTGAATCCATTTTTCTATTATTTGTTTTCTTGCCAGGAACAATACCTCCCTTAAGAAGGTATTATTATCTCTATTATCTCTCTCTTCCCTCAGTATCCCCAGCAAACATAATTCCATCGTAGCTATAAAAGGTTTATTCAGGACTCTTCCTATTTTCCTAGCTACTTGTTGCCAGTATTTTCCTATTTTACCACAGTACCACATTACATGAAGGAAGTCTGCTCCCCCCTGCCCGCATCTAGTACATCTTGGTTCAGTCATCCTCCCCATTTTATACAATCTATTTGGAGCCAAGTATGTCTGATGTATTATATTCATCTGTATTATCCTGTTGTTCATTGCAGGGGATACCTTCCAGTGAGAATTACAGGCTTCATCCCACTCATGATCGCTCATGTCTGGGATAGCCTCCTGCCATTTATCCCTTATTTTCAGTGGTTCGCCTTCTATTTTCTTCTGTAACAGGTGTGTGTAAATCTTTGCTATCAATCCCTTAGGTCCCTGCGATCTCAGGATCCCTATAAGGGGATATTTGGATATTTTTATTTCCTCTCTTCTAAACTGTGTCTGTAGCACCTGCCTCAGCTGAAGGTATCTATAAAACTGTTTACTCAGTAAATTATATTGTTTGCACAGGTTTTCATAGGTTAGTATTACATTTTTGTCATATAGCTGACCAAAAGTTGTTATCTTATTCTGCTTCCAAAATTTACTATCCTCAAAGGCTTCCAGTTGTTCAAATTTTGGGTTGTTCCAAAGCGCAGTTTCTGTTGGGATTCCAACAAATCCCGTCAGTTTCTTAGCCTCTCTCCATACTGTCCTTGCCAGTTTCAAGAGGGGAATTTTTACTCCCACTCTCCTCAGGTCTTTTAATTCTAGTCCCGTCATTAAGTCATCTATTTGCATTTTGCTAAGGAGATATTCCTCTATCCTTGTTATTTTTTCCTGTCCTACCCATGATCTTAGATGTTTCAGTTGTCCTGCCAAATAGTATAAATATAAATCCGGGAGGGCCAGACCAGCTTCTGTCTTTGGTCTTTGTAATTTATTAAATTTTAATTTACATCTTCCATATGCCCAAATGAACCGAGTCATCTGCGAGTTTAATTTTTTAAATATCTGTTTTGGTATTTTTACTGGGGAATGTGCAAATACATATAAACACTTGGGTAGTATAATAGATTTTATCAGGTGAATTCTGCCTGCCATTGATATTGGTAGCTTTATCCATATTTCCAATTTTCTCTTTACATATTCTACTAGTGGAAGTATATTAGCTTCCATCTCATCTTCATGTTTCAACGTTATGTTTACTCCTAAATATTTAAAGACTTCTACTATTTTTAATGGGGTCTGGGCTCTCCTTTCATTACCTGTTCCCAGAGGCATTAATGCGGATTTTTGCCAATTTATTTTTAACCCTGAGAACCTCCCGTATGTTTCTATTATTCTCATTGCTTCTGTCAGAGATGCTTGCGCATCTCCCATATACAATATAATATCGTCCGCATATAAGCCTATGTGTTCGGTTTTTTCTCCTACTTTAATCCCTTTGTATTTGTCTGATTGTCTGAATCTATTTGCCAGTGCCTCAATTGCCAGAGCGAATAATTGCGGTGACATTGGGCAGCCCTGTCTTGTTCCTCTATATAGTTTTATTGTAGGGGATAATATACCGTTTATTAGTAAATTGGAGCATGGTTGTTTATAGATTATCCTCACCCATTTTCTAAATTTTTCCCCAAGTCCATTCCTTTCCAAGACTGTCTGCAGAAATTCCCATTCTATAGAGTCAAATGCCTTGGCTGTATCCAGCGATGCCAAGGCACTTGTTTCTGGGATAAACTCTCTCATTTGTGTCATATATTGCGTCCTTCTAATATTAATTGATGTGGATTTCCCTGGCATAAAGCCAGTCTGGTCCTCCGCTATTATCGACAATATTACCTGGTTAAGCCTATTGGCAAGCACTTTTGCCAGTACTTTATAATCTATATTTAATAGCGATATTGGCCTATACGACCCGCACTCAGTTCTATCTTTCTCTGGTTTTGGTATCAATATAACTGTAGCATCATACATGGAAACAGGCATTTCTCCCCTTTGGAACGCCTCTCCATACATTTTGGTCATAACTGGTACCATAATTTCTGCATATCGCTGGTACATTTCCAGTGGTATGCCATCTGGTCCTGGGGACATCAGCTCAACTTAACTCCACTTTTGTTCAGAAGAAAAAAATTCCTCTTTGAGATACATAGATTGCAAAGATTTTAACAAACTTTGTTGCGGATTCCTACTTTATGTTATTCTGAAGAAATAACTTTGTTTGTCTGTGTCCATGTAAACGGGAGTGACTTTAATTGTCAATCAGCTGCTGCACTTGTAGGGTTCTGATGGGGAACGTGGCAGAGTCTGACTCCCTTTAGATGTGATTTCCCTTTGGGAGTATCTCACTAAAATTAAATTT
Source organism: Lithobates sylvaticus (assembly GCA_028564925.1). Taxonomy (NCBI): domain Eukaryota; kingdom Metazoa; phylum Chordata; class Amphibia; order Anura; family Ranidae; genus Lithobates; species Lithobates sylvaticus. Next base: position 124,125,887 of record CM053029.1, on the reverse strand, counting down.
TTATTACAGAGGATGCCCAAAATTTGGCGTATCTTAGTGCAGACTTCTGGGAAAATCAGTAAGCCAATCACACAAGCATTAAATTACATTTCTGTTTTTTTTTTTGTACATCATCTGTGTACAGAATGCCTCCAGGTTGTCTTAATGTGTTGCATTTTACAAAAAATGACAGTCCTGCAGATTGAAAAGGAAAGACAATTTTTAATAACATTCAATTACAATATTACTTGTGTAGCAATTGTATATGCTATAGTAATGTTTTGTTGTTTGCACAAGTTACTCTTTAAATCTGATAATTTTTGTTATCAGCGTGCACATTTTGGAAATGAGGGTGACACTGTGTTTAAAAAATTCCCCCCTTCACTTACTCTTCTTACCTCATTATTGGCACATGGACCATACTTTTTTTATATTTTAACCACTTCCTTCCAGCCACTGCACATGTGGCTGGGCAGGACTGGCATTATTCTTGTGGGATGCATATGTGTATGCTCCCACTTTTGGTTCTCATGCACAGCCTTGGGGGAAATGCAGCAGGGCGATCTGTGACCGCTACACCGGACACAGTAGATCACTGATCATGGTACAGGGCCAATCACAGGGATCATAAGCCAAGTAGAAAACAATGGTTTTCGTTCATAATGCCATTGCTTACAACTGGGATCTCTGTGATTGGTTACAGTGATCACATGGTGCATGGCTCATTACAGCAACTGTGTACCATATGATAGCTGTGACCAATAATAGCAAAGACAATAGTAAATAATAGCATCATGCCAAACATAGTTAAAAGGCTGCTTATACAGTGACTATCACTATAATATGCAATCATAGTGTTAAGAACAATGCTGATTATGCCCACCCCCTGGCAGTACAATGTCATTATAGTGACAGTACTGATGTGGCGGTGAACATGTACAATGGCTGGCTACTCTGATATCACTGTATGTCTGTGTTACCAGTCACTGTCTCTGATCATTGCCACAGCAGTAAAATTGTGCCAGACCAGTGCTTCCAGTTAGTATTCCTAATCACCACTGCAGCAGTGTCCCTAATCACTGCCACCAACTCACTGTGTTCCTATTCATCACAGAACCAGACACAGTGTACCTTATCATTGTCACACCTGTCACTGTGGCCCTGATCATTGCCAGATAAGTCCCAGTGTCCCTGATCAGCAACACGCCAGTCCTGGTGTCCCTGATCACTGCCACATCAGTCATAGTGTCACCATAAGAACTTGTGCACATGTGCAATGCTCTCTGAAGACATGCAACAAGGAGGCATTGTATTGCCTGCTTTAGCACCTTAGACCCAACACAAGCACCCCTATTTGCTTACTGTAAATATGTCACAATAGGCAGGCATACATGGGGTATAATCCTTGTCACAGCTGGAAAGCAAAGCATTGCAGCTGTGGTGTGTGTACACCCCAGCTGCTGTCTCTTTAGCTAAAGGGGTTAGTGGTTGAGGGTCTGTAAAATTGCAGGTCAACCGTAAGGATTTACCACTAGTGTTTCTGATTGCCACTACTCCAGACCAGTGCAAGAAGCAACAGCTTTCTTGAACAACGGCACACCAGCTACACTGTCACCAGACCAGTGTATGCTAGCAACAGTGTTCCTTATCATTGCCACAACAGTCGCAGTGTCACCACACCAGTGTAGGCCAGCGATCGTGTCCCTGTTTGTCACCACACCAGTCCTAGTGTTATAAGACCAATGTAAGTCAGAAAAATAGAAAGTACATAAAGCTGCGCCAATATTGAAATAAAAATTAATAAACATAAAAATCAATTAAAACCATGATGTAACCCATCAAATAGCATGTAGGAATATACTGGTAGGTGAGAAAAAATCCAAACAATGATTGTGAGAGTCCAGTTCAGACAGGTCTTAACATCAGAACAATGAAATAACTGTATGGCCCACAGGTAGAAATTGTTCAAAAAAACACCTCAGTGACAGTTCTATGATTTCACACTGTGACATGCAGAGAATAGTGCTTCATCCCGACCACCTATTAAATAGGAGGCTTACCAGATGGTAGTATTTTTAAGGCACTGCAAAATAGGGTCTGTGGTAATCCAATAGGCAAGAGCTGACACGGTCAATCCATCCGAGGGAGATCGCTCAAAATGGGGAGGAGGAAAATCACCACATCGTCCACTCCATGCAAAGGTATCCAGCCAGATCCAACCAATTTCCTGCTCCTAAGATTAGAAATCACTTCTCAGCTGGTGAATTCAGGTTTTCAGTCAAGGCACTTTGTTGATGGCGGGAGGTTTCATCATCAGATGGCATTTGATAAATCTGTGTCCCAGAAGACTGCAATGAATCATGAGGTGCTGGAACCCCTACACAGCCTGCAGGCTCCCCATTCTTACACCACAAACAAGTGTCAGAAAAAGGGTTCCAGATTGCTGCCACTATAGTCCCTAGTGTCGCCAGAGTAGCGTAAGCCAGCAACAGTGTTCCTGATCGCCACTACACAAGTCCCACTGTCATCAGATCAGTGCAGCCTGCAACAGTTGTCCCGATTGCCACTATCTAAATTTGGACAAATTTTTGGAGCTTCAGAGATTGATTCAGTATCTGAATCTCTGAATGACAGTAGTAATGAATTCTGTTGAAATTTGTTTTGTTTTTCGGAAGTGATTTGAATTCGGATGGATTAAAAAATGATCAACTCATCCGAATTCTGTGTGCCAAATAGCTGGTTGTTAAGGAGCAGGCTAGGATGCTGGCCGCCATGTCCTTAACAACTGACAGCTGAATGTGAACAAAAAGAATTGCCATTTGGGTCTGGTATGAATTTTATGGGGAACCACATGCCAAAATTTAAATGAAGGGCATCTTCCCCCCCATATCCTGCCCCCCCCATGTGAATATGGGGTACATAGTAATTTGTCCCCATGTACATGGGAACTAGGTGCTTTGGGGTGGCCCTGCCCCAAAGCACCTCCCCATGTTGAGGGAATGTGGCCTGTTATGGTTCAAGAGGGGACGCTCGCTCGTCCACCCCATTTGCTGGCCTGCCGGGTTGCATGCTGGGATAAGGGTCTGGTAGGAATTTTGTGGCCTGGTATGAATTTTAGGGGCCCCCCCCACACAGTTTCTTTACTCTACCTGCCTACAAGCACGCTAGGCTTGCTTGGCTTATAGGAACTGGGATTGCTATAGTTGACTCTACACTAAAGTGCTCTTTCTATTTTGGGCTCCTCTATGCATCTAGGTTGTGCTTATTTCGGATCCTCATGCCCGGGAGGCATAGAAGAATGTGTTTTGGGGTGTAATTATAAGTGTATTATAAGTATAAGCTATGTGTGAGAAAAAAACGTGTTAAAGTTACAACTTTGTGAGAAAAACTATTAATAAATTTATTAATTACCGAACCTGGCATTTAGGGCCTCAAAAATTGAGGTAAGCAGGATTGATTAACTTTCAATTATATATACAAGTATACGATAGTTTGTAGACTCTATAAGTTTCACACAGACTAAATAATATACACAGATTTTTTTTGTTTTTGTTTTTTACCAAAGAAATGTAGCAGAATATATATTTGTCCTAACTTTATGAAGAAAGGTGATTTATTTGCAAAATTTTTTATTTTTCAAAAAAATGTTTGTATTTTTTTTAATTTATTTTAACACAATCCTAAAATAGATTAGAATTGATTGCAGCAATCAATTCTAATCTATTGTAGGATTGTGTTATAGTGTTTTAGGGTTTTATATTTGCAGCAGCAGTGGAATTGGGTTTCTATTTCCTGGTTGTACTTTTTATCTTATGGACCGCATTGTCCCTTTATTCTGAGCGTGGAGTAGGGGACATTCAATATTCTTTTCATTTATATAGCAAATAAAATAAAAACTCAGTATTAATTAAAAATCACCAAAAGAAAGTTCTATCTGTCTCAAAAAAATACAGTGTTGCATGAGTGAACAATTGTTACTCAAAGTGTGAGAAGTGTGAGGATGCTAAAAAACAAAAAAATGACCTGGGCAAGAAGTGGTTAAAAATGGCTGGTGTTGAGGTGGTTAGAGGTAATGCTGGTTTTAAACTCCAGTGAAAATATAAAAAATAATTGACTAACCCAAAGATAAAAAAGGCAGTGTTGTAGAACTGTCCCCCAGTACTTGTTTACTGCTTTCAGATGTCCTCAAACTTCTGGGCTGAAGGACAGGCAGCATCATTCAACCCACTTTTTCTAAGTCTAGGCTCACAAGATAGAGCAGATACTGCATGAATGCCTGTTCACGAGTTTCTGGGCCCAAGATTTTATTTGGAGTAAGCAGGGGGGGAGGGGGGCAATTAAATTATCAGCTTAAAAATCAAGCACTGCACAGTAATGTATTTAGGACACTGTAATAGTTGGGGGTGTATTCAGCACAAGCCAGTAAAGGTGCACTAATAATTTAACTTGTACTTGGCACATTGACTCCATCTCCTTAAGCATAACCAGTCAAAGTTAAATTGAAATCTCCACTGCTTCTACTAAAATTGAGTTTGACTCTGTTATGTCCTGCCTCTCAAACCTCTGTATTGGTCCTCTTATGTGACTGCCTGCTTTACTGAAAAATTGGAACATTCAGGAGGCAGGAGAAGGTAGCAGGACCTTTTACAAGAAATGTTGAGATTTACATATATACGTTTGCCTACCTATGTGTCTGAAACAGCTGCTTGTTTCAGTTTTCCTTGAGGTGATGTCTATTTCAATGTATTTTCACCATAAGACCTTATGCACATTGGACACTTTTGATCCCTACTGGACGCCTTTCTTCCTTGCAGCAGAGTTTTTGCAGAAAAAACATTTGATGCTTGTAAATGCATGTAATGCATATAAAATATTAAAATACTTAAGCGCTAGTGAGGATTAAAATCAGAGGACCATTAGTGTTTCAAGATGGCCAAATGATACAGCTGCAAACCCATAAGAAAGTGCTCCCACACGTGAGTGATATGTTAAAAGTACACAAATAAATGTGTGATGAGTGCGCTTGTATCAACCTTAAAACAAAATGCAAAAAACCTGTACAACACTTAGAATATATAGTGTATACACCGTGATTAATAAAAACCTGTGTAGTGCAGTGATTTAAAATACGCTTTTAGACCTCCAATTGTTGTTTGGATAGAGGGTTAAAATAATGGATATAAATGTGTCAAGTTTCTCCTATAGATCCTGAAACATTTTTGGTGATTATCCTGAGTTTATTTAATGAGGCACTTGAATGATTGCTGGTGAGAGGTATCAATTACCTATTGCTCAATGTAGAGCTGGTGCCAATAAATGAACAATTATTTGAGTATATAAAAATAGGGTAAATTAATGCATAAATAACTGCTGTCTTTGTTACAGCCGCCGATGCTCAAATTAATGAAGAATATTTCTATGCATTTACCCGGTATCCTACCAGGCTGAATCAATCTGTATCATTACATGCAGAAAAAGGAGATTGAATGCAGGAAGTTGCTGCTCACAATATGAATGGTGCACAAGTAAAAGGAGAAAAAAAGACAAAAGGAAAAAAAACTGACACTTTCCTTTTCTGCTGACACCTCCAGGTGCTGTTCGTTTTCTGTCTTTTACGCTGTGCTTACAGGCACTTCCAGTCAGTTTGCATATGGGGAGAGAAAGAAACATACACCATTGCGCAGTATTTCCTAAAAAGAAATGTGTGTGTGTGCTGTGACCAGTGAGCGGTAATCTACTCACATACACCCGGTAATGGTACAGCGATAGCCGAATGCTTGTCAGGCTTTTTTGCTACAGGGCTGGATGCCCTGCTCGTCCACACTCTGCGTGCTGCGGTGATGTCACTAGGCTCCTCCTCCCGACGCGTTGCATTACAGTCACGTAACGTTTTCAAGGGAAAACGTTACGTGACTGTAATGCAACGCGTCGGGAGGAGGAGCCTAGTGACATCACCGCAGCACGCAGAGTGTGGACGAGCAGGGCATCCAGCCCTGTAGCAAAAAAGCCTGACAAGCATTCGGCTATCGCTGTACCATTACCGGGTGTATGTGAGTAGATTACCGCTCACTGGTCACAGCACACACACACATTTCTTTTTAGGAAATACTGCGCAATGGTGTATGTTTCTTTCTCTCCCCATATGCAAACTGACTGGAAGTGCCTGTAAGCACAGCGTAAAAGACAGAAAACGAACAGCACCTGGAGGTGTCAGCAGAAAAGGAAAGTGTCAGTTTTTTTCCTTTTGTCTTTTTTTCTCCTTTTACTTGTGCACCATTCATATTGTGAGCAGCAACTTCCTGCATTCAATCTCCTTTTTCTGCATGTAATGATACAGATTGATTCAGCCTGGTAGGATACCGGGTAAATGCATAGAAATATTCTTCATTAATTTGAGCATCGGCGGCTGTAACAAAGACAGCAGTTATTTATGCATTAATTTACCCTATTTTTATATACTCAAATAATTGTTCATTTATTGGCACCAGCTCTACATTGAGCAATAGGTAATTGATACCTCTCACCAGCAATCATTCAAGTGCCTCATTAAATAAACTCAGGATAATCACCAAAAATGTTTCAGGATCTATAGGAGAAACTTGACACATTTATATCCATTATTTTAACCCTCTATCCAAACAACAATTGGAGGTCTAAAAGCATATTTTAAATCACTGCACTACACAGGTTTTTATTAATCACGGTGTATACACTATATATTCTAAGTGTTGTACAGGTTTTTTGCATTTTGTTTTAAGGTTGATACAAGCGCACTCATCACACATTTATTTGTGTACTTTTAACATGTAATGCATATAGGCGCATTTAGACGCATCAATCGATTTGGCGTTAATTCATTAATTTTGCCAGAATAATAATTTATTCAAGCCATTAAAAATGAATTAATGATCAAGCGATAAACTAGCCTATCATTAATGTAGGTTTAGATATGTTAACAGGCATTTACGCGCATCAATTGAGAGGTTTTTTTTTCCAACATACCGCTTCTCCTGGGATTTGAAAGCAGAGTGGAAAATGTCTTGTTAATGTTTAATACGCCACAACTGTAATTTCAGTAATGTTTCAAATACCCCCTGCAGAGCTAAAGTCAGCCACAGTGCAGACAAACCATTTGGCTGAATCCTTTATCTGATGCAGTGTTTTTTTTTTTTTTCTATTTGGATCAAGCTAATGTTCTTTAAACCAGCATTCTAAATCGTAATAGCCAAGGCAAAATTATTTTAGGACAACTTTATCCTTGACGGATTTCAAAGGAAACTCCTAACCAGCATTTCATTATCATCTTTGTTTTTTCTTTTCATGCATTTCCCCCCTAAGTGACAGCACAGCATTTATATTCTACTGCCAAAAACAATGCTATTTCACCATTCTTAATCATTTTACGGAATTGCATCTTAAAGGTTACATATTTCAATCAGTGCATAATCTGAGGAGTGCTTCCTTTTATAGAAATCTTCCCGAGCACTCATGAAAATGGACTTTTCTATTATTTATATCTAACACTGCCCATCTATATTTAATGCAACTTTCCAATGTATTTTACAATACAATATTTATTCATTCACTGACATAGATTCCAATTGATCAATGCTATCTGGAATTTTATTAGGCTAGTGGCTTATAACTGAAGTCATTTTCATTTGATCTGTATAATCTTTTGCTGAACATTTTAAGACTTTAACAGGATTTGGGTTTGGGGCTGCAAGAAGGAAAAAAAAATGGCCATAGGTAAAAGCATGTCCATAGACATTGTTTTAAGAACAAAAGAACAATCATGTTCTGCAAAAAAAAAAAAAAGGAAGAGTTTCCAGTTATATCACAAGCCTTTGCACCAATGCTTTGAGGAGCAAAGACTGAAAGTTTGCTTAGTGTGCTTTCATTTTATTACTCAGTTCAGGAGGAGTACTAAAAACCAAGGCTGCTTGATGATACACTCCAGGGGGTGTGTCCATGACACCCTGGTCTGACAAAAGGAAGCTGTCAATCAACCTTTGAAAGACCAGCAACACAGGATGGGGGAGTGGAGAATAATACTTGACTACATTTTATTTTTATTTTTTTAATATGTAGTGTATTTATATAAAAATAATAGCTAAAGTTTCACTTTAGGGAAGAGTACAGTCTAATGGAAAAGTGCAGAGGCAGAACTGGATCTGATGTACATACTGCACTACCCTATATAAGCCAGGCAGTGTAAAGATGGAATTCTCCTTGACAGAGCTGGATGATTACCTTAAGCTGTTTGGATGATGCGCTGTGTGCACTGTTCCATAAAACTGTACTTATACTTTATGTTAAATTAGCAATTTTCTAGTAATAAGATCTGGTAACCTATAATTTGTCACCAATATGGCTTTGCATCAACTTCACTTGCAATATTTATTCTCTTAAATTACAACACTTAACAACTAGATATAGATTTTTCTTGCTATGTGACAATCTGTCACTTGTTAGTGGTGATAAAAATAAAAAAGACAAATCATTTTCTACAACCTGCCTGGTTTATTGCATTGTGATGGAGGTTAAGCATTTTAATACTCTCTGGGGCCTATCTAAATAATGTAGAAATAATTGCTTTTCATTTCAACAGTTACTTGTAATTATTTTTTTTTAGATTTAAAAACTTTGAATTAGAAAGTTATGATGTTTCCTTAAAGTGAAAACAATAGTAAAAGGAGAACATAATAAAGAACAGTTATTACAAACATGGCCAAAAATATGTAAAAAGAAAAAAAATAAATCATAAAAAATAAGTTACATAATTTTGAGGAAAGTTCCATCCAGAAACAAATGATGAATTGCATTTAATTTAAGGTAAAAAATACAACACAACTCTATCTAAGAAATCCTAGTAAGTTGGCTAAAATGTGCCACATCCCTGTTATAATAACAAACTATTGATGTGGGAAAACTCTAGAAAGGCAGGATTTTTGAGGCACAACTCACAAAAGAAATGTACTAATAAAATACAACAATTTTTAAAATAAATGTAAAACATAAACCTAACTTTTTCCACTTAAATACAGAAAAAACATTTCCAATCCTCATTCCCACATTTCTCTATAACATGCATATTATCACATACCTTGTAGCCTGATGAGGTAGGCCTCTCTTACACTTCTGACCCAGGGCCCCTGATAGTGTAGACAGGAGGCCCAGGAGTACAGAGTGGCAAGAGTGCCTGTGAGTCTTCCTAGCAGCAGGGCAGGTGTCCACGCTGTGCAGGTGAATTTGTCACACGGCTCCAGTAAACAGGCGAGAAGGTAGGCAGCCAGTACTGGCAACAGCAAGTAGAGTAGCATCATCAGGCAGGCTGGTCGGGTCATACACTGCAGGATAGATCAGGTACAGGGTACAGGCAGGAGAATGGTCAGTAAACAAGTCAGGTCTGGAATAAATCAGTGAACCAGGAGCCAATGGAGCAGAATTAGCTATTCTAACACACAAAACAAGAGTATAGGAAGAGCAGTTATTTTACAATAAATCCTAATTGCATACATTTTAATACCCCCATACTTATACTGTATATTTGTACAGCCACAGTTACCAGGGATACTCTAGAGGGAGCAAGTTGACACAATTCATGAAGAAGAAAGAGGACCAACAAACTGGGACACAGTATCCTCCCAAAGGCGATAGGCAATATCAGGTGGGATCCACACTTTTCGTTTTAATACTTTTTTTTATTGGTTTACACAAGAATTGAGAGTAAAGGAATATGTGACATAATAGTAATACATGGCAGAAAAATAACTTTTTACAGTAATTATTCCACAAACATTATCTGCCGATGACAGGTAGTACTTATAAAGCTTGAACTCATATTACAGTACTGGTTAGTCATTGAACTCCCAAAGGTAATTAATAGACAGGTAAGAAACAAACAAAGCTATTAATAACAATAGTGTTCACAGTCAGATACCATAGATGAGATTATCTTATACAATATGAAATAATTAGGTTAAGTCAAGGGTTAGAGAGCCATGCGTACCACTCCATCCAAGGTCACCAGATTTTATTAGTAATTGAGTGTCTACCTATACTGGAGGCAAAGAGCATCCCATAGGTACCATGAGTATTAATCAGCTGAATAGTTTCCTTCATTCCAGGGGCCTTTTGGTCTTTCCAATGCCAAACTAGGGTAAGTAAGGCTGCTAGGAAGATGTGGGAAATCAATGTCCTCAGGAGGGATGAGCCCAATGTTATGATTGACTTGAACATGGGGTGTTCACCCGTTCGACAAATTTAGAACATTATGGGACATTTGCTGGAAATTTAAGCGCCCGTGGAACATCCCATAATGCACTGTGAGATTGCAGTGCATTGATGGCTGCTGATTGACCAAAGCATGCACCTGACCTGCATGCTTTGGCCAATCACAGCACGTTCTGCTGTGAGAGACATTATTGGCCAAAGGAAGGTGCCTTCATGGCTCAGGGGGCTAAGTCCACGCCCCACACTATATAAGGCTGCTTATATAGTGGCTGTACATAGTGTAATGAATGAGAGCAGCAAAATGAAATTTCTAAAGGAAAAAATGGCATTTAAAACTGCTTGCGGCTGTAATATATTGCTGGATCCCGGCAATATAGATAAAAATCACAGAAAAAAAACAGCGTGAGTCCCCCCCAGTCCATTACCAGGCCCTTCAGGTCTGGTATGGATATTAAGGAGAACCCTGCGCCAAAAAAAAGAAAATAGCATGAGGGTCCCCTCTAAAATCCCTGCCAGGCCCTTCAGGTCTGGTATGGATTTTAAGGGGAACCCCGTGCCAAAAATAAAAACAGAATGGAGTGGGGGTCCCCCACAAAATCCATACCAGACCACTATCCAAGCACGCAACCTGGCAGGCTGCAGGAAAAGGGGGGAGGGACGAGAGAGTGCCCCCCCAACCTTACCAGGCCACATGCCCTTAACATCTTCTCTACAACCCTTGCCCGGTGGTTGTGGGGTCTGGCCCCCCCTATGTGATTGGGCATTGGGTACATTGTACCCCTACTTATTCAGTGTGTCAAAAAAGTTAAAATGACAGTTTCAAAGGTCCCACGAAAAAAAAAAAAAATTAAAAACTCCAGCCTTTTCGCGATGACAGCTGTTAAATAGCTGAGGGCGGGGCCACCCGGTGACGTAAACGGATGACCCCGCACCCTCTGATGTCACATGACATCACATAACGTCAGAAGGGGCAGAGTCACTGGTTACATCACTGGGTGGCCCCGCCCTCAACTATATAACAGCTGTCATTCCGAAAAGGCTGCAGTCGGTGGGACGCTTCCCTTGGAGGCAACGTTTTTCAATTTTTTCTTTTTTTTGCATGAAACAGATGATGATGCACAAGCAAGCCTGAAACAGTTTGCTGAAGACAAGCAGACTAAGGACATGGATTACTACAACCATGTCCTGTGGTCTGATGAGACCAAGATAAACTTATTTGGTTCAGATGGTGCCAAGTGTGTGTGGGGGCAACCAAGTGAGGAGTACAAAGACAAGTGTGTCTTGCCTACAGTCAAGCATTGTGGTGGGAATGTCATGGTCTGGGGCTCCATGAGTGCTGCATGCACTGGGGAGCTACAGTTTTTTGAGAGAACCATGAACGCCAACATGTAATGTGACATACTGAAGCAGAGCATGATCCCCTGCCTTCAGAGACTGGGCCGCAGGGCAGTATTCTAACATGATAACGAACACAAACACACCTTCAAAACGACCACTGCTTTGCTAAAGAAGCTGAGGGTAAAGGTGATAGACTGGCCAAGCATGTCTCCAGACATAAAACCCTATTGAGCATTTGTGGGGCATCCTCAAACAGAAGGTGCGTAAGGTCTCTAACATCCACCAGCTTGGTGATGCCGTCATGGAGAAGTGGAAGAGGACTCAAGTGGCAACCTGTGAAGCTCTGGTGAACTCCATTCCCAAGAGGGTTAAGGCAGTGCTGGAAAATAATGGTGGCCACACAAAATATTGACACTTTGGGCCCAATTTGGACATTTTCACTTAGGGTGTACTCATTTTTGTTGCCAGTGGTTTAGACATTAATGGCTGTGTTTTGAGTTATTTTGAGAGGACAGCAAATGTACACTGTTATACAAGCTGTACACTCACTACTTTACAATGTAGAAAAGTGTCATTTCTTCAGTGTTGTCACATGAAAAGATATAATAAAATATTTACAAAAATGTGAGGGGTGTACTCACTTATGTGAGATACTGTATCAAATACATTGCCTGCACACGACTAACTGAGCTGCCTCATTTCTCTTCATTCATTACACTATACGGCTGCCATGTAAGCAGCAGCCTTATATAATGTGGGGCATGGACTTAGCCCCCTGAGCCATGATTATCCAAAGGCACCGTTGCTTTGGCCTATCATGGCTCTCTCAGCAGAGCGTGCTGTGATTGGCCAAAGCAAGCAGGTCAGGTGCATGCTTTGGCCAATCATCATACAGCAATGCACTGCGATCTCGCAGTGCATTATGGGGTGTTCCGTGGCACTCAAATTTCCTGCGAACGCCCATAGGTTTGGTTCATTTTAGAACAAATGAACACCCAATGTTCGAGTCAAACTTACATTCATCTCGAACCGTGGGCTCAACCCTAGTGTCTAGAACCCACTGGTTGTTGGTAAGAGGTCTATTGAGTTAGGGAGCTCTCTAGTGTCATCCCCTGATTCTAGGCATGGTCTCACCTCATGGTTGGGATCTGTGTCATCCATCCTGAAGTACACCTTCTCCAGGCTCCTTGAGGCAGGTGTGGAAAGAAGAGATTGCTGTTCATTTGTTGGTGTGTTCCTTTTTGAGGAAGTGCTGTTTGCAGAGGATACAGAGGAGCCGGCGCCATCTTGCCGTTTCCCTGGGTGAAGAAGGTTGTTAGTTACCGTGGCCTCCGGTCCTCCTTCCTCTTCTTGGACATGGTAGTCAGGGATTGTGGGGTCAGCACGCTATGCTGGGGTGCCTGGCTTGTGGATTTATGGGCTGTTAAGTCCCGCTGTATCCCTTTGTCGCCAGAGCTCCGCTCTTTTGCAGCCATTGCGGTCCTCGGCAAGCGGCAAGCTCCACCCCCCCGGATCCACACTTTTAAGTTATTATAACAGGTCTTCAGCACCTGACCATGTCACCTATGTTTTCAAAAGGTATGCCACAATGGCTATCAAAATTAGGGTATCCCAAAGGATCCATCCACTTTAAAATACAAATAGACTAATGCCCTGTACACACGACCAGTTTTCTCGTCAGAATAAACTCTGAAGGTTTTTCCGACGGAATTCCGCTGAAACTGTCTTGCGTAGACACGATCACACCAAAGTCCGACCACCAAGAACGTGGTGACGTACAACACGTACGACAGGACTAGAAAAAGAAAGTTCAATAGCCAGTAGCCAATAGCTTCCGTCTTGTACTTGCTTCAGAGTATGCGTCGTTTTTGGTCCGTCGGAACAGAATACAGACGAGCGGTTTTCCCGATAGGAATTGGTTCCGTCGGAAATATTTAGAACATGTTCCATTTCTAAATCTGTCAGAATTTTCGAAAAAAAAAAAAAAGTCCGATGAGGCATACACACGATCGGAATATACGATGAAAAGCTTCCGTCAACATTCCGCTTGTGTGTACGCGGCATAATACAAGTATATTGTCCTGGAGGACAATAAGACAGTTTTTTGGGTAGTAAGTAATCTGTAAAACCGTCATGTTGGAACAGGAAGGAGCCATCCCCAAAGTGTTTCCACAAAGTTGGGAGCATGAAATTGTCCAAAATGTCTTGGTATGCTGGCGCCTTAAGAGTTCCCATCACTGGAACTAAGGGCCAAGCGCAACCCCTGAAAAACAACCCCACACCATAATCCCCCCTCCACCAAATGATTTGGTGGGGTAGCCCAATACTTTTGGCAATATAGTATGGATGAGCGAGTTTGGGGTGAAGGAACTTGACTGGCCTGCACAGAGTCCTGACCTCAACCCTATAGAACACCTTCGGGATGAATTAGAGTGGAGACTGTAAGCCAGGCCTTCTCGTCCAACATTAGTGCCTGACCTTACAAATGCTCTTCTGGAAGAATGGTCAAACATTCCCATAGTCACACTCCCAAACCCTGTGGACAGCCTTCCCAGAAGAGTTGAAGCTGCAAAGGGTAGGCCAACTGAATGTTGAACCCTACGGACTAAAGCCCCATACACACGCACGGATTATCCGAGGACCAGGTCCGTCGGATCATGTCCGTCGTACTTTGTCCGATGTTGGTTTTGCGTACACACGGTCGGACAAAGTTGTCGGAAAATCCGATCATTCTGAACGTGGTGACGTTTGTTGCCTACGACGGGACTACGTAGAGGCTAGTAGCCAATAGCTTTGGTCTTGTAATGTGATCTGAGCATGCGTAGCACTTTGTCCGTCGGAATTCGCTACACACGATCGGATTTGGTGTGATCGGACTTTGTTGTCAAAAAATCTATCCAGCAGGAGATAGGACTTTGTCCGTCAGACAATCCGATGGAAACTGTCCGATGGTGCCTACACATGGTCGGAATTTCCGACAACATTGTCCGATAGGACAGAATCCATCGGAAAATCCGACCGTGTGTATGGGGCTTAAGACTGGGAAAGTTCAAGTGCGTGTAAAGGCAGGCATCCCAATACATTTGACAATATAGTGTATATGTTCCTGTTGTACATGCCAAAGGATTTGTCATTTTGTGCATTCAATCTTGTAATCGGCACACATTTGCAGGCCTAAACAGATAGCTTATAGATGTATTTAAGAAGATAATCTTCTCTGCCTCCAGCCTCCTGATTAAACAATGAATCAGCATCATTACCACTGTGCAGTGAGTAGGAAGTTGACCCCAAAATCAATACAGCTGACCCAGGTAGCCGTAAATGATAAACCAGGAAGTAGTACAGTGATCATCCTGACTAGTAAGTGTGTTCGAATCACAATATGCTATCATTCACTTTGCCTAAAGGACATTTACTGTTTGAGTGAACAGCCCCTACTGCTAGGAAAAAAAAGAGTCCACTGTCCTTTTATGGCATTTATGCACTTAGTGTTAGGAAAACATTAATTAAAAATAATATAAGCCTCCATTTAAAGGAGAAGTACATTCAATGCTCATTTGGCTGTACTTCTCCTGTGGATCACAGGAGGGCAGTTTGTTCTGCCCTGCTGTGACCTATTTTCAGCAGACAGTGAACAGAAGCCTGTTGTCAGCTGACATCACAGAGCCAGTACAGGCTTGGGTGAGATCACAACAACAAAGTTGGGATCTGTCCAAATGCCTGGACTGGCATCCGGCTCAGCCTCACAGCAAGCCGACCGCTCCCATCCCCTCCACAGCCCAGCACTTTAGTGAGAGAGGGGGACTGAGCAGACAGCAGTGACTGACAGTCACCAGATCTCTGCTCAGGGAGCCCTGAGAACTAAGCGATTGGTGATGTTTCATAGCTTAGTTCTTACTGTTAGAGACGGCATCGGACCGATGCTGCATCCATCTAGGTAAGTATTATTCTTAAAACTAATCTTTTAAATTCAAGCCGATAGAATGAGTAGAGATGAGCCATTAGGGTCAACAACCAAGTCTGGCTGGAAGACACAGGGAGTGCCTTGCACTCACAAAAAAACAATCTTGCTTTCGCTATCTTACCTGATGGATGTTTCACAGACTTAAGGCTTTATCTGTCCCTCCTTCTGGTCCTCAAGGCTAAAACCTTACACAGTACAGGAAGCCTAACCAGAGCAACAACCCACCTCAAGTTCCAAGGCTGGAACCCCCTTCAGGTCCTCCGAGCTAGAATCCTCCTTAAATCCCCATGTCTGAAACCCTTAGCAGGTCCTCAGAGCTAGAACCCTCCTTAAAGGCTCAGGGCCAGAAGCCTTCTTAGGGCTAGAACCCTCCTCGGGTCTAAGATTTTCCTCAGTCCATGTCATCAGGGCTAGAACCTTCCTCAGGTTCCCAGAACTAGAACCCTCTTCAGATTCTCAGGCATAGTATGCCCTTCAAGTCCTGAAAGATAGAACCCTCCTTTTGAAACACCTCAGGTCTTTCAAGGCTATAATCTTCCTTAGTGCTAAAACCCTTCTCTGGTTCTCAGGGCTACAACCAGGTCCCCAGAACTAGAAATCCACTCAGATATGCAGAGCTAGAAACTAACTCAGATCCTCAGGAATAGAACCCTCCTAAGGTGCTGATGTCTTTATGGCCAGAACCCTACTCAGGTCCTTAGGATTTCAGGAATAGAAAATGTCTCAAGTCACCAGGACTAAAACCTTCCTCAGGTCCTCAGGGCTAGAACCTCCCTCAGGTCTCTATGACTAAAACACCCCCCCCCCCCCCCAGGTCCTCAGGTCTAGAATCCCCCTCAAGTATTCATGGCTAGAAACTTCCTCAGGTCCTTGGGGCTAGAACCATCCTGAGATCCTTAGGGCTGGAACCCTCCTCGTCTCCTTAGGGCTAGAATCCTTTAAGGGCTGGAACCCTCCTCAGGCCATCAGGACTAGAATTCTCCTCAGGATTAATCCCCCCGCACACATTTATTTTGTATTATTTTTCTAGGTTCAGTCAATGTTATAATTTTATATAAATCACACATTTCTTACAACATATTTGCCATTTTGTTCTATTTCAACATTCAAATTCTAGTTCAAAGTTATTATCATACATATCAAAATTATGTTTTACATAATTATTCATTAGATTGAACATTTTGGAATGCTCCTAAAGATCAAATAAAAAATATGTCACACATGCTACAGTCCTGTTGAAATAAACAAACATTTACCAGTATGATTGTTTCCTAGTTGATCTAATTTTTAATAATGGACACAAAATACCCATGCATGCTTGTTTTGAAGAGAGGATAAGGTTATCCAGTTATTGGAGTGAGTTGTAGGCAGGCAATTACTCTCGGCAAAACAGAAGGCCTTCTATAAATTTCTGTTGACAGTGAAGAATTAGAAAGTGGCTTTGTGTATATAATGTGCTTATAGCTGACTCATTTTTATAAATAGTTAAAAGACCCTTTTCTATGCTGTTGTGTCCCTAAAGTTTAGTGTGTGTTGTTGCTAGGCTGTAATCAACGTCACCTGCATGATGGGTTATTTATTTTTGTCTACACTCTGCAGGTCTCCCCTAAGCTCAGTGGGTTGATTGCTTATGCAAAAAGAATGAATGGAAGGGAAAAACAACGGGTTGAATATTTATCTGACTCAATCAATTCCTGAGGTCTTGTTCAGAGATGTGGTTCGGGAAGGTGACAAATATTTGGGTCACCTTTTCAGAGAGTTCTCCCTTGTCCTGCCTGGGTAGGATGTGTGTTTAGAGCATCTCTTCACTTAGGCCTTGCCTCAGCCTAGGGCATATGCCTGGAGCCCAAGGACCTAAGCTGAAGTGAATACTTGAAGGAAGCTTAACTGGAAATAAATCTTTTTGATGAGGAGTGTTGCAGAGGAGCTAGTTAGAGTTGAGCAGACTGCTCTTTGGGGTTATTGCTCTAACTGGCTGTTTTGACAGGGCCAGCGATTCAGCAATTACTAAGAGGTGGATCTTTAAGTGCTTGATGCTACTTCAGAAAACCTATTCTATTTTTGTGCTTTTTGGGTATCCTGCACCCTTAAACCTTGATCTCCTGCTACTGATTCATTAATGAAAAAGGTACAATAAACTAAAATGACTGGTGCCCATCATCTATTTCCACTCCAATCTACACCAGTAAATCAGTCAATGAGAAGGAATAGACTTGGGGGAAGCCACTGCTCTCGTGCACATCGCTGGATCGAGATGGGGCTCAGGTAAGTATTAAGGGGGCTGCTGCACACAGTAAAAAATCTTAAGCCTTTACAACCACTTTAAAGATTGATTGAGCTTGACAAACAGTCAAAGACATCTCCTGATCTGTGCTGCTAATTATTGGTAGCTGGCATATTGGCTTTCAGTCATGTGACCACTGTGACAGCCAATCACTGTGGTCACGTGCACAGCCAATTCTTCCCACCCCGTGTAAAGACCCTGTTAAAGGTAAGGGCTTAACAGGGTGTCGATGCTATTCATTTATGTGGTGAACTACACAGCAGCATCGCCACCCTATGGAAAGAGTAATCTTAGATGTACATCTTTTTAGTGGATTTTAGGTAATCAACAATCAAATTAAATCCTAACACTAAACATTTTTAGGCAGTGAAAGCAACAAGTTTTTTTTTTTTTTTTTTATTTGGAAACAAGGTTTAAGCCATATGAATAAAAGGTGAGTATGATAAGTTCCCCAGAAGTACCCCTTGCTGCGTTTTTTGTTTTGTCCCAACCTCTGTAACTGTTAAAGGTAGTAAAAAAATAATAAATCTTCTTTGTTACAGGGGTGACTTGATAGTGACAGACTGCATCATATATGTTAGATTTTGTTTCATACATATTCCTACACAATTAAAATAATTAAAAGTACAACTAATAGCTCCTGCATGACAGTTGAAACTAATACCATATCCAATTACTATCTGATACACAAGCAAAAAAACATAAAAATCAGTAATTTCCTCCATTATTTGAGGCTCACATGATCCCCCTCTGAGACACTGCAGCTCACAATGGAAGGGTTTTAGCAACAAAGGCAGGGCTGTAAATCCAGAAAGCGGCAGCCAGGACTAGGTGTGGCCAGGTGCTGATTCACAAGCTTTATGCCACGTACACACGATCAGACTTTTCTACCGGACTATCCAGCAGACAATCCGCCGGACTTTCCAGCGGAGGTCCGCCGGACTTTCCAGCGAACTTGCGGACTTGCCCACACACGCCCGGAATTTTCCGGCGGACAATCCGCCGGAGTTTTGGCGGAAGACCGCAGGACTTTTGAAATGAACGGACTTGCCGACACACGGAGTAAAGTCCGTTCATTTAGAACCCCAAATCCATATCAGACCCTTATCCAAGCACGCAGCCGAGCGAGCATCCCCCCTCCTGAGCCGTACCAGGCCGCATGCCCTCAACAAGGGGGGTGCCTTGGGGAAAAGGGGGCCCTGTGCCCCCCACCTCAAAGCACCTTGTCCCCATGTTGATGAGGACAAGGGACTCTTCCCTGGCCGTTGGTTGTCGGGGTCTGTGGGCGGGGGGCTTATTGGAATCCGGGAGTCCCCTTCAATAATCCGGGATCCCGGCCCCCCCCACCCTATGTGAATGAGTATGGGGTACCATGTACCCCTACCCATTCACCTGGGGAAAAAGCGTATACCTGAAAAAAATACAACACAGGTTTTTAAAATACTTTATTAGACAGCTCTGGGGGTCTTCTCTTCTTCAGTTTTCGGGGGTCTTCTCTCCGGACTCCTCTGCTATCTTCTGCTAGCTCTTTTACTATCGGAGGAGCCCGGCTTTCTCCTTCGTCGCCGCCGCCGTCTGGGGGTCTTGTTCCGACTTTGGGGGTCTTGTCCCGCTCTTCTGTTCTTCTTGCCGGCCCTCCGCTTTCTTCTTGCAGCTCTTTTACTAGTGTTGGCCTGGTCTTCTGTCGCTGTCGCCGCCGCCTTCTGCTTCTGCTGCTTCTTCTTCTTCTTCTTTCTTCGTCTGATGTTGACACAACGCTGTCTCTGCTCGTAATGGCCGAGACGTGTAGCACGGCCACTTATATAGGGACAAGGGGCCGGGTCACCAGCTCATGTCACATGGTGACCCCGCCTCCTTATGATGTCACAGTTCCAGCATCCTCCGGGACTGTGATATCATAAGGGGGCACGGTCACCGGCTCAGGTCATTGTCCCTATATAAGTGGCCGCGCAACATGTCTGGGCCATTACGAGCGGAGTCAGCGTCGTGTCAACATCTGAAGAAGAAAGAAGAAGCAGCAGAAGCAGAAGGCGGCAGCGACAGTGACAAACTAGCACACAGATGGCCGGATTGTCCGCCGGACTGCCGAGTCCGGCAGGTAATTTTGAGTCAAAACTTCTTTCTAAGTCCGACGGACTTTTGACAAATCCGCTGGATAGTCCGATTGTGTGTACGGGGCATAAGGCTTGTGAATCAGCAGTGACTAAATTGATAGCTTTGCCCCCTGCAACATTTTTTCATTCCACTGTAGTGTAGGTGGGGTGGGAGCTCTGCCCTGAATTTTAGGAGCAGTGCATCATTGTTGCACACCATCACAGAAAGCTGCATTAGGTATGTGACACAGGGGTCTCTGCTTTTAACTGGTTCTCTGCCAAACAGTACAGAGGCCACCATCTACCCAAGCAACAGTCCATTCACTCTGGCTCCAATAAATAGTCTAGGGGTTGTCTTTTTGTGATTTATTGCTTGTAGAACTTGAACTTGTAATAGGAGGGGGGTTAGGGCATGTAATTCTCCAAAATGGTTAGTACTTAGCAATTAGAGGACAGTCTTCTCTTTAAGCAACTGTGAATACTGGACACTCTAAGGCAGGGATATGCAATTAGCGAACCTCCAGCTGTTGCAAAACTACAAGTCCCATCATGCCTCTGCCTCTGGTTGTCATGCTTGTGGCTGTCAGAGTCTTGCTATGCCTCATGGGACTTGTAGTTCTGCAACAGCTGGAGGTCTGCTAATTGCATATCCCTGGTCTAAGGCTTCACAGCTGGGGACCAGTGGCAGGTGCTGCTCCATTTTTTGCTTTTAACTGGTTCTCTCCCAAACAGTTAGCAATTAGAGGACAGTCTTCTCTTTAAGCAACTGTGAATACTGGACAGTCTAAGGCTTCACAGCTGGGGACCAGTGGCAGGTGCTGCTCCATTTTTTGGGGGAGACGGCAGCAAACAAACCCACCCCTCTTCTAGGTCCCATCACTGCCACTGCTGAGACCAGCAACACAGTCTACAGGCTGCCTCAGAGGCAATAGCCCCCTATGGTTTGGAATACTCTGGAATTCTGCTTGGAACTCTATGAAACTCTCCTTCCTGGGCAAAGACCCTCTCTCCAGGAAAGACCCTCTCTTCAGGACTCTAGACTATTTAACAACTTCCCAGCCACAATCCGGGCACACCTCCCCAGGGATTCGATAGGCCCTGATCAATATTCAGGCAGGTTATTTGAATTATCCCTCCCTAAGCTCTAAAAATGTCTTGTTGAGGCAGAAGGAAGGAATCAAACTACCAGCCCATGAAACCCTGAACAGACCAAACTAAACAATCGCTACTCCCTTGATTGCAGAAGGAACCAAAAACAAAATGTACCTAGCAGCCTTACTAGGGGGGCTTTACAAGTGAACTGCACTGACAAGCTCAACAGGTATCTATGGGACTGTGCAAGGGGGCTAAGAGAAAACTGTCAGTAAAGATGCATTTATTAATACGTGCTGCACCACATACAGTATATATATATATATATATATATATATATATATATATATTAAATATTTATTATTTTATTTTTTTATTTTTTCTTAAAGTTCTGAAACCTTGATGATGTTCCCTTTTAGTAATAGAGTGCAAAGCTTCCCCGAGTGCAAAGCTCTGCTTTGTTGATAGAAGTAATTTTCTTACATTGACTCCAATGCACATCAGTTAAAGGGTTAACTGTAAGGTAGGCATAGATTATTTATTGCTATTTACCTAATCGCATCTCAGCTGTAACACAAGTGTAGATTGTCTGAAGTGGATTTAGCACTGCTAATTGCATAAAGATTTTCTGTATGCCAGTGGGTAAAATCACTTAGCGTTACTGTGCATGGGTACAGTGGTTTATACTTGTACTTTATGGCAATCCTACATCCCGATCTATCATTAATTGAAGCTGGAACAGTGGAGAATTGAAGTTGAAATGTGATCTAATTTGATTTGTCGAGAAGTTAAAGAGCCAATTAATTTAAAGAACTTTTGACAGGCCCAGCCTTTTAAAAATTGTTCCTAGTAAATTCTCCAGCCAAGTAAATCAGTTAAGTTAAATTATTTACAAGGAGATTTCAGTGGGAGAACTTCAGAAACCCTTCGGGCAATTATAAAATGTTCTAGTGTGTTCAGGTCACAATTTGTCCAGGATAATTGCCTCTTTTTTCCCATAGCTCTATGGTTAGCGTGGAGATACCACTTTAGGGTGAGGCTCATGTTCGGTTCTGTCTGGTCAAAATATTTCTTGACATGTTCCAAAAAATAGACTATTTTGCCAAGATTTCCCACTGGAAAAATTAAAACTGAAAACTGATGAGATCATGTGTTTTGGATAGCACAGAAGCAACCTAAAATCATAAACAGCATAAACTTTTTTTTTATGCTGCAAAACTAAAATGTTTAGCAGTTACTGTAGTTATTTTTATCTTGGGGAACTGGAATACTGTGTACACTTGCCAACAGGGGCACTTTCTGTGAGAATCTTGAATGTTTTAACATCTTTTTAGGTTTTCTATGAACTATTTATTGTCTTCAATTTTTCTTTCTGTAAACATGCATACCAGGCACAACAACATATTCTTTGTTTTCTCAAAATGGACAGCATACTTGCACATTGTAATAACTTACCTGAGTTTGAAACATTCCAGCGATCGCAGCTCCACACTCCCCTTCCCTGCTTCAAAACCATAGGTGCTGTCTTTATTGAACCCCTGTGCATTCACAGGAGTATTCACTGCATTGTACATGAAATTAAATATGGTATCTACAACTGCTTCCCAGCTGCTTCTGGCCTTAAAGCAGAATGCCTCACCAATAATAAGCTTTACTTTATTGGAATCCATTCCCCTCCGCAATCTATAATACAAATCAGCCCTATCTTGCCCTCTGCTTCCATTCTCACCTGGTGATAATGACATCACATACACTCTTGAAGACTCTTGGGATGTATACAACACATACCAGTTGGCATCAGCTTTAATGCAGTGGATGGAGGAGGGCAGACCTTGCAGTCCCCTCAGGGGGCCAGGTACCTGAAAGGGACAGCCTGCTCTCAATTATGTCAGAAAAGAAGATTGTGGTGCAGGGTCCAGTGTACAGCATTCGAACACTTGATTTGCAGGGCGTGTGACTGCACACTTGCTCATTATGGCACTCAAGCTTCTCAAAGCACCCTCCTCCCACAATGTGACGATTAAAATTTCACTTGTATTTTTATCACTGCTGTCTACACCTTGTCTTTAATCTTTCGACTGGCCAGCAAGAGATGATGTAACTTCATCCTGGCACCACTTGTGCATCCCAGTGTACAAACAGAAGAAATAGGTGGTCATACTACAGAAGTGACATACAACAATCAAAACTGTTGATTTCTGCTTTAATACATGATCTCTGTCTGTGACAAGCTAGAGCCAGATACGAGACACCTACCATTTTACTAAGAAAATCAGCATTGTCAGCTGCTGGTAAGGTGGAGTTCCTATCAGGGTATAGTCACCTCTCCTTTTGTCATGTGTGGTGCTCAATAGATTAGCCCCCTCACTATATTAGTTGAGAGGAGCAGTTCAGGGTCTGAGTCGGTGTGCAATACATGCAGATATTAAGAGAGGCTAGAGTTGGGGAAAGGGATGTACTAGGCCTCAGACCTGAACATGGCACGTTATCGCAAACGCTTGGTTGCAGTTGTTGCTGCTAAGGGTGGCCCAACCATGAATATCTTTTACTCTATACTGAAAACAAGTGAGCACCACAGCAAGCCTCCAATATAGTTAATAAATACAAAAAAAATACTGCGCTTGTGAAAAAATAATTCAGTGTAAAAAAAAAAGCAGCACCACAAATGTGAGATATTACCACAAAAAAAAAACAAGAAACAAAATAAAGGTGTGTTGCGCTACAGTGATTGATATTAAAAATACTGAAAAAAATTATAAATAAATAAACAGTCCAGAAAAATCTGTCTCTCAAATGGACCATAATGGTCAAATTGCATCCAATCCCTTCACCAAGTGAACTTGCCACCACCACAATAGGTTGGACTTACCAGAGAGCCTGGACCCTTTATTATGAAGGGTCAAACAGGCTTGATGAATATGTCCCGGTAGGGGTCATCAGCAGGAGATATACAAAGGAACCCCATCAGGAACAGCTCCAGAGCATCCAGGGGACTCCACCCAAACAACGATTGTGTAGTCAAATCCAAATAAAACATAAAAATGCTGGATCGTGTAAAACCTCTTAAGGGTTGCATTTAATATAAAGTATTGCACTTAAACGTACCCATAGTAAAAACAGCATTGCATGGTAAAAAAAGAAGGTGGCCACCACAGAACATACAAACATGTACAGCTGAGCTGTATATTCCTGTTATCAAACATTTTACATGTTTGTATGTTCTGTCCTTTTTTTCATGCAATGCTGTTTTTACAATAGATACGTGTAAGTGCAATACTTTATATTAAATGCAACCCTTAAGAGATTTTACACAATCCAGCGTTGTATGTTTTATTTGGATCTGACTACACGATCGTCCTTTGGGTGGAGTCCCCTGGATGCTCTAGAGCTTTTCCTGATGGGGTTCCTTTGTATATCTCCTGCTGATGACCCCTACCGGACATATTCATCAAGCCTGTTTGACCCTTCATAATAAAGGGTCCAGGCTCTCTGGTAAGAGTCCAACCTATTGTGGTGGTGGCAAGTTCACTTGGTGAAGGGATTGGATGCCATTTGACCATTATGGTCCATTTGAGAGACAGATTTTTCTGGACTGTTTATTTATAATTTTTTTAGTATTTTTATTATCAATCACTGTAGTGCAACACACCTTTATTTTGTCTACAGTATAGTTAATGGGACTTTCTGACCATTCTAGCCATTCTGTGGACATTTTTTATTATGCATCTTGAATTACAATTAACCGTAATTTGGGATTATTCTTGCCATGTATATTAGACTGTATCGCCAACTGCATGGAACTAGAGTCAATATATTTTTTAACTTAGTAACAGTTCTCAGAGTCACTATAATGCCTCCTTACTATGTTTAGGTTAGTGAAATATTAAGTGTAAGGAAACCCCAAATTGCACCACTAAGGAAAAGATGAGAATGTGTACAGCTAAAAAAAGTGGTCATCCTTTCGGTGCTGCAAGTTTAGCTCCTCCTCAGTATGTCACTCACCACTCACCAGTGGCCTAGGCCTCTATTTTTCACGGGGTTTCACGCTTATGGTTAGATCATGAAGCCTTAGTTTGCAGTCATGCAAATTTGTAGGGAGTTGCACAGAAATTAGCTCTGGACACCTGGGGAGTTGCACAGAATAGGGGATGGAGAAGACATGGTCTAGGACCCACCATCATACACACAGCTAGAGCAGCTCTTGGAGACTGTAAGAGCATCTGGAATGGTACAGATATTTCATTTTCTTTTGGGTGTCTCAGTTTACTGCAAGGCCCTGGCCACATGGTACAGCCACAACTGGCAGCTAGGGGGTGCTTACATGCTTCTAGCAATGGGTAAATTCTAAATGCTGCAAAAATGGGGACACAGAATGACCCAGTAGGTCATCAGGAGATAAGGCCATAGTGGAGGTGAGTATACAAGCCAAAGCATTCTAGCATAGAAAAAAATAAATACAAATATTTAGTCTCAGGGAGTTTAAGAAGACACAGGGCTACTTAATGAACTTGGAGGAGAAGCGGGTTAACCTTCAGCTGCGTAGGAGGTTTTTCACTATCAGGGCGGTAGGGATGTGGAACTCAATTCCACAATCCAGTGGTGTCAACAGGTAGTATTGTGAGTTAAAAAAAAAAACTCTTTGACGTGCCTTTTAGGGAACACAATATACAGGAATGATTTTGACATGAACACGCACACCCACACAGGTTGAACAGGATGGACTAGTGTCTTTATTCAACCTTACTAATGGATAATGGCCTACAGGCCCTTTTACCAGACCCAGCAAAACTACAGCAGTGATCCCTCCGGCTGGATGATCGCTCACTCTGGGTTCCCCAGGGGCGACTCTGGTCAGTATTTTAGCATGTCTGTACCCTGGTAGTGGCTCCGTCTTTCTCTGGTGACACTGGATAGTGTGGCTCTCTCTCTGGTGGCGCTGGGCAGCGTGGCTCACTCTCTGGTGGCACTGGGCAGCGTGGTTCTCTCTCTTGTGGCGCTGGGCGGCATGGCTCTCTCTGGCTTCCGCCCAACACACTCCTCATTCTTTGTCCTGTAGCACTCTCTCCCTCAGCTTTTTTCCAGGCTGCAGTCTCTCAATCTCTCTCTTGATCGAGCTGTAGCCTCTTCCCTGTGGAAAATGGGGCCGATCTTTGGGACTACATGTCCCATGATGCTCTCCTCTCCTAGCCTCCTTTGATTGGCCCTCAGTTATGGCCAAAAGGGAAGGAACTGGGAGGGCAGGAAGTTGGGTGGGGAACCTGATGAGAGCCACCGTCTCTTCTCCCTGACATTAAAAAGGGGGGGGCAAGCAGGGGAAACTGATAGCCCACAGCTCACCTTTCTCCTGTCACAGCGCCGAGTTCTCTGCTAGACTGAGCAGGGAAAAGAGTCCGAAGTCACACTACACTGCTGGGGGGGCTTGATAGCACCTTGATGGTGTCACCCCACTGGCAGGTGGCACCCAGGTGCTGGCTGCCCGCACCCGATAGTGACGCAACTGTACTGAATTTGAGATCTGATCCCTGATTCCAGGGGGGGCACTTGACCCCCCTTGTCCCTACCTGCGGACGCCCATGTGTGTAGCTGCTGTCTTATTTTTAACAGGTGCTTGGTCTATTTTACAACTGCATTTGGCTAGCATACAAAAACATAGTTATTATAGGTTCTCTGATCTCATTAATGGCTGGTCCCTCACTTCAAGATTTTTTTTTACCTTTTGGATTATTCCCTGTTCATTATTGGATGACGTTTTATTTGCTAAAGCACTGTGTATCATAAGTATTTCAAAATTTGTTTGTCTTTGTTTTATATCTCAGTGCTGTTACTCTCCACTTTCAGCAACATCCTAACTACATACACAGCGGGTGTCCAGGTATTTTTCTACATACATAGCTGCTTGAGGTCTCTTCATCAGACAGAATTGAAATATAGGAGCACAATGGAGGAGGTAGCTTGATCCTACCATTAAAGTCCTTGTTCAGCAATTTTGGCTACACTTCTTCTATGGATCATAGAAGTACAGTTAATTCTGCACTCCTGTGACCCATTTTCAACCTACAGTGGGCTGAAGAGCAGGGCAGAGAGCTGAGTGATCAGTGGGTTTTAATCGCTTAGTTCTCAGTGCAGGTGACCTAACACACTGGAGGGTATACTTTGCTCTGCATAGGATCCCAGCTTGCATCAACGTGACAAGCAATCAAAAAATATCAGTCCAGTATTACTGAGCCACTAGACATATCTACAAGATGTGATAAAAGGTTCCCAATTGCCACATCCCCAAATCACACAGGAGAGTAGGACAAAAAGGACTAATCTGGTGGGCATCACGTACCATTGTGTCATAACCTTGTAATTGGTTTCTGCAACTACTGTATTACATGAGCTGGATTTCACCATGGTCAAGATTCAAGACTACTTGTTTGGAAACATGGAAATAAAGTCAGCAACCAGGTGAAGATAAATAAAATGTCTTTTTATTTCACCCAAGAAGTACATATGTTCCAAACGGAGTCAACATAGCATGGCGAGTAGAAACAGAGAGTTCTTGCCGGAACTGATTGCATAATTGGGTTGCAATGCCATTATTAGGTATGGGCGAACTTATGCTTGCGAACTTATGCTCAGGCCGAACTTTGGTTGTTTGGACGTTCGGCGAACAACGAACATTTTGTGGTGTTCGTGGCAAATTCCAAAGCTGCGGGAACCCTGTTAGAGTCTATGGGACACTAACATGAAAAAACAAAAGTGCTAATTTTAAAGGCTTATATGCAAGTTATTTGCATAAAAAAGTGTTTGGGGACCTGGGTCCTGCCCCAGGGGACACGTATCAATGCAAAAAAAAAAGTTTTAAATACAGACGATTTTTTGGGAGCAGTGATTTTAATAATGCTTAAAGTGAAACAATAAAAATGTAATATTCCTTTTAATATCGTGCCTGAGGGGTGTCTATAGTATCCCTGTAAAGTGGTGCAGTTTTCCCATGTTTAGAAATGTACCACAGCAAAATTACATTTCTAAAAGGAAAAAAGTAATTGAAAACTGATTGCGGCTGTAATGAATTGTTGAGTCTCGGCAATATAGATAAAACTCATTAAAAAACGGCATGTGCCCCCCCCCCCCCCAGTCCATTACCATGCCCTTTGGGTCTGGTATGAATATTAAAGGGAACCCCAAACCAATTTTTTAATTTGCCTGGTGGTTGTGGGGTCTGCGGGCGGGGGGCTTATAGGAATCTGGAAGCCCCCTTTTACAAGGGGACCCCCAGATCTCGGCCTCCCCCCCTATGTGAATTGGTAACGGGTACATTGTACCCATACCATTTCACAAAAAAAGTGTCAAAAATAGTAAAAAATACAGGAGACACTTTGGGACAAGTCCTTTTTTTAAAAATAAAAAAATGTAAAACGTCCCGCGATGTAGATCCATCTCACGCCACCCGACGAGCCGAAAAAAGAAAAAAACCCTGCAACAGCTCCGCCTTCATGGGAGGCTACCGCCGAGTGATGCTTCTTCTCAATGACAGCTCTATATAGCTGAGGGCGAGGCCACTCGGTGATGTAAACGGGTGTCCCCGCCTTCCTCTGACGTCACGTGGTGTCAGAGGGAGGGCGGGGTCACCCATGCTGTACAGTGCCATCACATGCCTTACAGAGTCATCAGATGCCGCAGAGAGTCATCAGATGCCGCACAGAGCCATCACATACCGTACGGTGCCATCACATACCGTACGGTGCCATCACATACCGTACGGTGCCATCACATGCCGTACAGTGCCATCACATGCCATACAGTGCCATCACATGCCATACAGAGTCATCACATGCCGTACAGAGACATCACATACCGTACAGTGTCATTCATTGCCTTATGGGGATGATGGCACTCTATAGGAGTACAGTGACAGTGGGATGATTTGTATGTACAATAAAGGAGACTCTGGGTACATTTAGGGGGTCACTTTAGATGTGGGTAACAGCCAGGGAAAGGTGAGGACTTTACTGTTTGTATGACACCATCTATGCTTCCGGGTTTTAGCTGGGGACACGTTGCCATGGAAACAGAGGCATGTGAAGAACGTGCTCGTTCTGGATAGCAGCCTGGGTGTGCACCTCTTCACCAAACACACCCACATGTCCTCCAGAGGGAGGGAGTGAAGGAGGGGCTGATGTGTGGAGATGTTAACACCCCCTGGAA
The DNA here is from genome assembly GCA_028564925.1 of Lithobates sylvaticus. Classification (NCBI taxonomy): domain Eukaryota; kingdom Metazoa; phylum Chordata; class Amphibia; order Anura; family Ranidae; genus Lithobates; species Lithobates sylvaticus. Next base: position 124,096,708 of record CM053029.1, on the reverse strand, counting down.
ACTTTTTAACTGAGAAAGAACTGTTAGAGGCTGATTCTGGGATCTTCAAAAGATTATTCTACAAAAACCAAAGGACTTGGGAAAGAAATGCAATGCAGGTATGATTAGGGCCGCTGATAAGCCAGTACAACTGGCCCTGTAGTACCGGGCCTGGTCAGCAGGGGGGGGGGGCTGGCAATACACTGTAAACAGGGAATGAAAGAATGCAAAGTAAAAAAAAGTGTTTCCCTCCCCTTCTCCAGCCCACTCACATTTGACTGTAAACAGTGCTGGAGTGGGGCTGACTGTGAGAGCCAGTAGGGAGACACACGAGGTATGACAACAGCAATACAAGTTCTGCAGGGACACACAGCTGTGGCTGAATGGAAACAGGATAGTCGGGACCACAGTAACATGTAGCTGGTCGGCTGCAGTGTCTTCCAGATATCTGTGTCAGTGAACAGGTTACCGATCAGCCTCCCCTCCCTCTTGTCTTGCTGGTTACTTTTTTTCTTTTATATGCCTAACCTGACCTGCACATTGTCTGATCACACTGATATGATCTCTGGAAAACTCTGCAGCAGCTGTTAACCATTTCAGTTTATAATCAGCTATTTAGCAAGAGCTGTGTGTGTGCTGCACAGATTGTTTTTTGGAGGATTTACTGCTGGATCAGGCTAGAAGCTTCACAGCCCCATTAACTGGTTACTGTCCTCCACTAATCCTGAGCAGTTCACTGTTTTTAAGAAAATTTGTATTTTGGAAATTGGATGTGATGCTGTCTTCTGTCACTTGGTTATACTTTCAAAGGAAAATCACTGACTTGATTTTTCAGAGCTGGTTTAAATAGAGTGGATCAGCCCTGTGATACTATGTACTTGTACACTGGGTTCAGCCATAAACGCAGTCTCCGACCATCTCCCAAATCAATCATGTCTGCGATCCCTAACCGTCTCCTGTAGTATGTCTGCAGTCTCTGACCGTCTCCTGTGCTATGCCTGCAGTCTCTGACATCTCCTGTACTATGTCTGCAGTCTCTGACCGTCTCCTGTACTATGTCTGCAGTCTCTGACCGTCTCCTGTACTATGTCTGAAGTCTATGATCATTTCCTGTACTATGTCTGCAGTTTCTGATCATCTCCTGTATTATGTATGCAGTCTGACCCTCTCCTCTAGTATGTCTGCAGTCTCTGGCCATCTCCTGTGCTATGTCTGCAGTCTCTGACCAGTGTTGGACATCTTACTTTAAAAAAGTAATTAGTTAAGTTACAAATTACTTCTCCAAAAAAGTAATTGCGTTAGTAACTCAGTTACTACATTGGAAAAGTAATTAGTTATGCAGCAAAGTAACTGACTTTTTTTTTTAATATTCTATACGTGTAACAAGGGGCACATTTATTATTATTGTTATATATCATGTAACCAAGGGGCTGCTCTATTATTACTCTAACCAAGGGGCAGATCTGCTATAGCGTGTAAGCAAGTGGCGGGTCTACTATTATTATATCGTGTAAGGGGTGGATGGCTACAGAAGAGGGCGAATGTTAAATTATTGGGCAGAGCTCGATATATAACAATAATAATAAATGCGCCCCTTGGTTACAGTAATACTAGACCCGCCCCTTACTTACACGATAGACGCCCCTTGCAGAGTAGCACGAGCATCAGGAGCGTGCGGCATCACCTCGTACAATTACATGTTAACTGCACCTGCGCGGTGTAGAGTTCACTCAAAGCTGTTTAGGTTCCGCAATTATCCAAAGCTCCGTAGTCCTTCGTACTGCGCAAGCCCTGCGCCTGCGCAGTACAGGGGGTCCTTATCCGGCGGGGGAACTTTTTCGGCAGGACACCGGAATTACACTACTGCTATCTAGTGGCGGTAGATGTAATTGGGGTAACTAAGCCAAAGTAATGGGAACTGAGTTACCATGAGGGGAAAAGTAATCAGTTAGATTACTCGTTACCTCTAAAGTAACTGCGTTAGGTAACTCAGTTTATTTTAACTCAGTTACTTACATCACTGTCTCTGACCATCTCCTGTACTATGTCTGCAGTCTCTGATCATTCCCTGTACTATATCTGCAGTCTCTGATCATTCCCTGTACTATGTCTGCAGTCTCTGATCATCTCCTGTACTATGTCTGCAGTCTCTGACCATATCCTGTATTATTTATGCAGTCTGACCCTCTCCTCTAGTATGTCTGCAGTCTCTAACCGTCTCCTGTACTATGTCTGCAGTCTCTGATCATTTCCTGTACTATGGCTGCAGTCTCTGATCATCTCCTGTATTATGTCTGCAGTCTCTGACCATCTCCTGTGGTATGTCTGCAGTCTCTGACCATCTCCTGTACTATGTCTGCAGTCTCTGATCATCTCCTGTACTATGTCTGCAGTCTCTGACCATCTCCTGTGCTATGTCTGCAGTCTTTGATCATCTCCAGTACTATGTCTGCAGTCTTTGACCATCTCCTGTATTATGTCTGCAGTCTCTGACCATCTCCTGTATTATGTCTGCAGTCTCTGACCATCTCCTGTGGTATGTCTGCAGTCTCTGACCATCTCCTGTGGTATGTCTGCAGTCTCTGACATCTCCTGTACTATGTCTTTAGTCTCTGACCATCTCCTGTGCTATGTCTGCAGTCTCTGACCGTCTCCTGTACTATGTCCGAAGTCTCTGATCATTTCCTGTACTATGTCTGCAGTTTCTGATCCTCTTCTGTACTATGTCTGCAGTCTCTGACCATCTCCTGTGCTATGTCTGCAGTCTCTGATCATCTCTTGTACTATGTCTGCAGTCTCTGACCATCTCCTGTACTATGTCTGCTGTCTCTGACCATCTCCTGTGGTATGTCTGCAGTCTCTGGCCATCTCCTGTATTATGTATGCAGTCTGACCCTCTCCTCTAGTATGTCTGCAGTCTCTGGCCATCTCCTGTGCTATGTCTGCAGTCTCTGACCGTCTCCTGTACTATGTCTGCAGTCTCTGATCATTTCCTGTACTATGTCTGCAGTCTCTGATCATCTCCTGTACTATGTCTGCAGTCTCTGATCATCTCCTGTACTATATCTGCCGTCTCTGACCATCTCCTGTATTATGTCTGCAGTCTCTGACCATCTCCTGTATTATGTCTGCAGTCTCTGACCATCTCCTGTGGTATGTCTGCAGTCTCTGACCATCTCCTGTGGTATGTCTGCAGTCTCTGACATCTCCTGTGCTATGTCTGCAGTCTCTGACCGTCTCCTGTACTATGTCTGAAGTCTCTGATCATTTCCTGTACTATGTCTGCAGTTTCTGATCCTCTCCTGTACTATGTCTGCAGTCTCTGACCATCTCTTGTGCTAAGTCTGCAGTCTCTGATCATCTCTTGTACTATGTCTGCCGTCTCTGACCATCTCCTGTACTATGTCTGCTGTCTCTGACCATCTCCTGTGGTATGTCTGCAGTCTCTGGCCATCTCCTGTATTACGTATGCTGCCTGACCCTCTCCTCTAGTATGTCTGCAGTCTCTGACCATCTCCTGTGCTATGTCTGCAGTCTCTGACCGTCTCCTGTACTATGTCTGCAGTCTCTGATCATTTCCTTTACTATGTCTGCAGTCTCTGATCATCTCCTGTACTATGTCTGCAGTCTCTGACCATCTCCTGTGGTATGTCTGCAGTCTCTGACCATCTCCTGTGGTATGTCTGCAGTCTCTGACCATCTCCTCCTGTATTATGTATGCAGTGTGACCCTCTCCTCTAGTATGTCTGCAGTCTCTGACCATCTCCTGTGCTATGTCTGCAGTCTCTGATCGTCTCCTGTACTATGTCTGCAGTCTCTGACCATCTCCTGTATTATGTCTGCAGTCTCTGAGCGTCTCCTGTACTATGTCTGCAGTCTCTGATCATTTCCTGTACTATGCCTGCAGTCTCTGATCATCTCCTGTACTATATCTGCAATCTCTGATCATCTCCTGTAGTATGTCTGCAGTCTCTTACCATCTCCTGTACTATGTCTGCAGTCTGTGATCATCTCCTGTACTATGTCTGCAGTCTCTGACCATCTCCTGTGCTATGTCTGTAGTCTCTGACCATCTCCTGTATTATGTCTGCAGTCTTTGACCATCTTCTGTGCTATGTCTGCAGTCTCTGACCATCTCCTGTGCTATGTCTGCAGTCTCTGACCATCTCCTGTACTATTTCTGCAGTCTCTGACCATCTCCTGTGCTATGACTGCAGTCTCTGACCATCTCCTGTGGTATGTCTGCAGTCTCTGACCATCTCCTGTATTATGTATGCAGTCTCTGACCCTCTCCTCTAGTATGTCTTCAGTCTCTGACCATCTCCTGTGCTATGTCTGCAGTCTCTGACCGTCTCCTGTACTATGTCCGAAGTCTCTGATCATTTCCTGTACTATGTCTGCAGTTTCTGATCCTCTTCTGTACTATGTCTGCAGTCTCTGACCATCTCCTGTGCTATGTCTGCAGTCTCTGATCATCTCTTGTACTATGTCTGCAGTCTCTGACCATCTCCTGTACTATGTCTGCTGTCTCTGACCATCTCCTGTGGTATGTCTGCAGTCTCTGGCCATCTCCTGTATTATGTATGCAGTCTGACCCTCTCCTCTAGTATGTCTGCAGTCTCTGGCCATCTCCTGTGCTATGTCTGCAGTCTCTGACCGTCTCCTGTACTATGTCTGCAGTCTCTGATCATTTCCTGTACTATGTCTGCAGTCTCTGATCATCTCCTGTACTATGTCTGCAGTCTCTGATCATCTCCTGTACTATATCTGCCGTCTCTGACCATCTCCTGTATTATGTCTGCAGTCTCTGACCATCTCCTGTATTATGTCTGCAGTCTCTGACCATCTCCTGTGGTATGTCTGCAGTCTCTGACCATCTCCTGTGGTATGTCTGCAGTCTCTGTACATCTCCTGTGCTATGTCTGAAGTCTCTGATCATCTCCTGTACTATGTCTGAGTTCTCTGACCATCTCCTGTACTATGTCTGCAGTCTCTGACCATCTCCTGTACTATGTCTGCAGTCTCTGATCATCTCCTGTACTATGTCTGCAGTCTCTGACCATCTCCTGTACTATGTCTGCAGTCTCTGACCATCTCCTGTATGTATGTCTGCAGTCTCTTGTCTCCTGTACTATGTCTGCAGTCTCTGACCATCTCCTGTACTATGTCTGCAGTCTCTGACCATCTCCTGTATAATGTCTGCAGTCTCTGATCATCTGTACTATGTCTGCAGTCTCTGATCCATCTCCTGTACTATGTCTGATCATCTCTTGTACTATGTCTGTCTGCAGTCTCTGACCATGTCTGCAGTCTCTGACCATGCAGTCTCTGACCATCTCCTGTACTATGTCTTGTCTCTGACCATCTCCTGTACTATGTCTCCTGTCTCTGATCATCTCTTGTACTATGTCTGTACTATGTCTGCTGTCTCTGACCATCTCTGGTCTGCAGTCTCTGGCCATCTCCTGTATTACGTATGCTGCCTGACCCTCTCCTCTAGTATGTCTGCAGTCTCTGACCATCTCCTGTGCTATGTCTGCAGTCTCTGACCGTCTCCTGTACTATGTCTGCAGTCTCTGATCATTTCCTTTACTATGTCTGCAGTCTCTGATCATCTCCTGTACTATGTCTGCAGTCTCTGACCATCTCCTGTGGTATGTCTGCAGTCTCTGACCATCTCCTGTGGTATGTCTGCAGTCTCTGACCATCTCCTCCTGTATTATGTATGCAGTGTGACCCTCTCCTCTAGTATGTCTGCAGTCTCTGACCATCTCCTGTGCTATGTCTGCAGTCTCTGATCGTCTCCTGTACTATGTCTGCAGTCTCTGACCATCTCCTGTATTATGTTTGCAGTCTCTGAGCGTCTCCTGTACTATGTCTGCAGTCTCTGATCATTTCCTGTACTATGCCTGCAGTCTCTGATCATCTCCTGTACTATATCTGCAATCTCTGATCATCTCCTGTAGTATGTCTGCAGTCTCTTACCATCTCCTGTACTATGTCTGCAGTCTGTGATCATCTCCTGTACTATGTCTGCAGTCTCTGACCATCTCCTGTGCTATGTCTGTAGTCTCTGACCATCTCCTGTATTATGTCTGCAGTCTTTGACCATCTTCTGTGCTATGTCTGCAGTCTCTGACCATCTCCTGTGCTATGTCTGCAGTCTCTGACCATCTCCTGTACTATATCTGCAGTCTCTGACCATCTCCTGTGCTATGACTGCAGTCTCTGACCATCTCCTGTGGTATGTCTGCAGTCTCTGACCATCTCCTGTATTATGTATGCAGTCTGACCCTCTCCTCTAGTATGTCTTCAGTCTCTGACCATCTCCTGTGCTATGTCTGCAGTCTCTGACCGTCTCCTGTACTATGTCCGAAGTCTCTGATCATTTCCTGTACTATGTCTGCAGTTTCTGATCCTCTTCTGTACTATGTCTGCAGTCTCTGACCATCTCCTGTGCTATGTCTGCAGTCTCTGATCATCTCTTGTACTATGTCTGCAGTCTCTGACCATCTCCTGTACTATGTCTGCTGTCTCTGACCATCTCCTGTGGTATGTCTGCAGTCTCTGGCCATCTCCTGTATTATGTATGCAGTCTGACCCTCTCCTCTAGTATGTCTGCAGTCTCTGTCCATCTCCTGTGCTATGTCTGCAGTCTCTGACCGTCTCCTGTACTATGTCTGCAGTCTCTGATCATTTCCTGTACTATGTCTGCAGTCTCTGATCATCTCCTGTACTATGTCTGCAGTCTCTGATCATCTCCTGTACTATGGGAAAAAATAATGGAACGAAAATAATGGAACGAAAAAGAAATGTGGGGGGGGGGGTTGTAGAAAATGGGGTGAGGGAAGGGGGCCCCCCTTCCCTCACCCCATTTTCTACAACCCCCCCCCCCCATTTCTTTTTCATTTTCTTTTCCATCCTCCCCCCCAAAAAAATTCCCTTCCTTCCTCATCCATTTCCCCCCCCCCCCCCCCCCCTTTCCAACCCCCTTTTCCCCCCCCTGACCTTCCCTCTCCACTCACTTTTCCTTTCCACCAACCCCATTTTCCTCCATCCCCCCCCCCCCCCAACCCCCCACTCCCCCTCCCCCAGCCCCCTCCCCCCTTCCCTGCACTCCCCTTTCCATTCACTTTCCCTTTCTTCCCCACCAACCTCACTCCCCTTGACCTTTCTCCCCCCTTCCCTTCCCCTTCCCCCTCATCACCCACTCAAATTCCACTCCCTGCTCCTGGGCACCACACCAACGGAACCTAACCTCGGGCACCGGGCTATACCCAGGTGATATCTTTTCACCTCTCACTATCTACTCTGGAAGTCACAAATCATTGTATTACCCCTAGGTACCATTGAACAAACCTATTGGATTTACTAGCCCTCCCCAGTCGCCGTTTGAGGCATTGGGGGTTGCGCCCGTGTCTCCACAAAAGCATCCCAACGGGGTAAGAATCTGCTCAATATATATCTATACATATCTTCTCCTGTTCACGAGAAATTATCAACGCTGCTGATTAACAGCAACGATTGACTTTCTTAAAACCAAGCCTGAAAGTTCTTCCCTCATAAATGTTTTCCTTTTCCTTTTGTTTTTTTCTGCAGATGTAAAACCTATGTATTTCCTGATGAAGCTGTTAAGCGAAACTAGTTGAAATACTGTACATTTGTTTGATTTTATAAAAGTTTGTCCAATGTATCAATGTGTGAAGAACCATCATAATAAATGTTATATTTTATCTACTTTGGTTTATGAAAATCAGTAACAACACTTTATGTACCGCGATAGTCCGACAGCTCCCCCCTTGGAGAATCTTGGCTGGAGACCAGATTCGTTCCATTATTTTTTCCCTAAATTCTATACGGATGATGGTACACATTATATCTGCTTTCCCTTTGTTTACATTAGACAGTTAGGCCACAATTTTTCATCTCCTGTACTATATCTGCCGTCTCTGACCATCTCCTGTATTATGTCTGCAGTCTCTGACCATCTCCTGTATTATGTCTGCAGTCTCTGACCATCTCCTGTGGTATGTCTGCAGTCTCTGACCATCTCCTGTGGTATGTCTGCAGTCTCTGACATCTCCTGTGCTATGTCTGCAGTCTCTGACCGTCTCCTGTACTATGTCTGAAGTCTCTGATCATTTCCTGTATTATGTCTGCAGTTTCTGATCCTCTCCTGTACTATGTCTGCAGCCTCTGACCATCTCCTGTACTATGTCTGCCGTCTCTGACCATCTCCTGTACTATGTCTGCTGTCTCTGACCATCTCCTGTGGTATGTCTGCAGTCTCTGGCCATCTCCTGTATTATGTATGCTGCCTGACCCTCTCCTCTAGTATGTCTGCAGTCTCTGACCATCTCCTGTACTATGTCTGCTGTCTCTGACCATCTCCTGTGGTATGTCTGCAGTCTCTGGCCATCTCCTGTATTATGTATGCTGCCTGACCCTCTCCTCTAGTATGTCTGCAGTCTCTGACCATCTCCTGTGCTATGTCTGCAGTCTCTGACCGTCTCCTGTACTATGTCTGCAGTCTCTGATCATTTCCTTTACTATGTCTGCAGTCTCTGATCATCTCCTGTACTATGTCTGCAGTCTCTGACCATCTCCTGTGGTATGTCTGCAGTCTCTGACCATCTCCTGTGGTATGTCTGCAGTCTCTGACCATCTCCTCCTGTATTATGTATGCAGTGTGACCCTCTCCTCTAGTATGTCTGCAGTCTCTGACCATCTCCTGTGCTATGTCTGCAGTCTCTGATCGTCTCCTGTACTATGTCTGCAGTCTCTGATCATCTCCTGTATTATGTCTGCAGTCTCTGAGCGTCTCCTGTACTATGTCTGCAGTCTCTGATCATTTCCTGTACTATGCCTGCAGTCTCTGATCATCTCCTGTACTATATCTGCAATCTCTGATCATCTCCTGAAGTATGTCTGCAGTCTCTTACCATCTCCTGTACTATGTCTGCAGTCTGTGATCATCTCCTGTACTATGTCTGCAGTCTCTGACCATCTCCTGTGCTATGTCTGCAGTCTCTGACCATCTCCTGTATTATGTCTGCAGTCTTTGACCATCTTCTGTGCTATGTCTGCAGTCTCTGACCATCTCCTGTGCTATGTCTGCAGTCTCTGACCATCTCCTGTGCTATGTCTGCAGTCTCTGACATCTCCTGTACTATATCTGCAGTCTCTGACCATCTCCTGTGCTATGTCTGCAGTCTCTGACCATCTCCTGTACTATATCTGCAGTCTCTGACCATCTCCTGTGCTATGACTGCAGTCTCTGACCATCTCCTCTAGTATGTCTGCAGTCTCTGACCATCTCCTGTATTGTCTGCAGTCTCTGATCATCTCCTGTACTATGCTTGCAGTCTCTGACCATCTGAGGAGGTGCCATGGGTGGGGCTGAAGGTGGGACCAAGGGCAGGGCATGGGTGGGGCTGATGGAGGGGCCAGGAGCGGGACCAGGGTGGGGCTGAATGAGGCTATACGGGGCCCAATGATTTCTATCTGTGGCCCTGGGTATGAGGGTAGCATGTACTACCTATTTTTGCATTCCCATACTTCTCCTATTATACATCCTAATGCAGGGATATGCAATTAGTTGACCTCCAGCTGTTGCAAAACTACAAGCACCATCATGCCTCTGCCTCTGGGTGTCATGCTTGTGGCTGTCATAGTCTTGCTATGCCTCATGGGACTTGTAGTTCTGCATAAGCTGGAGGTCTGCTAATTGCATATCCCTGTCCTAATGTAAAACACAATACTAGAATTCAAAAAGGAGTTTGGCGTCTTTGCTTCAACTGGTTATCTTTTAAATATACAAAGAAATTGAGACATGATGTAAACTTTTTATTTTTTCATTTTAAGTTTCCAGAAATGTTATATCTAAGTCTTCCACAACTATTTCTCAAGCAGACACACTTCAAAAGGCAGTGTAACAACTTTTTACACAGCTCTTTGAAGTGTGCCTGCTTGAAAAAAAGAAAAATTAATCAAAATTCAAAGCTTTGCAATTCCTAGAAACTTGGGGAAAAAAGGATGATTGAATCTATTGGTGTCTTCCAGCTTAACTGATTCTCTGATTGGATGTTTCAATATGACTTATTAGAGTGCATGTAATTAGCCATATTCTAACCGCTTCAGCCCCAGAAGATTTTACCCCTTTCCTGACCAGAGCACTTGTTGCGATTCTGCACTGCTTTGCTTTAGCTGACAATTGTGCGGTTGTGCGACGCTGTACCCAAACAAAATTGACGTCCTTTTTTTCCCCACAAATAGAGCTTTATTTTGGTGGTATTTGATCACTTCTGTGGTTTTAATTTTTTGCGCTATAAACAAAAAAAGAGCAACAATTTAAAAAAAAACACAATATTTTTTTTCCTCCTCCGCCGATATTTATTTCTCTACATATTTTTGGTAAAAAAAATCACAATAAGCGTATATTGATTGGTTTGCGCAAAAGTTATAGCGTCTACAAAATAGGGGATAGTTTTATGGCATTTGTATCCATTGGCATTTATACAGCGATCAGTGCTATAAAAATGCGGGGAAGGAGTTAACCACTAGGGGGCGATCAAGGGGTTAATTGTGTTCCCTTTCTGTGTTCTAACTGAAAGGGGGAGGTGACTGTTCAGGGGAGATGACAGATCGCTGTTCATACTTTGTACATGAACAGACGATCAGTCTCTTCTCCCCTGAGAGAACCGGAAACTGTGTGTTTACACACACAGATCCCCGTTCTCGGTGTGTCAGCAGCGGTCGCGGGAGCCTGGCGGTGATCGCAACCGTAGGGCACTCGCATCGGCTCCGGGAGCGAGCAGCGGGCCCTAGTGGCCACAGGGCGAAGCAACGTTACATAACGTCGTTTCACCCAGCCGTGCCATTCTGCCACAATAAAACTGCGGCTGCAGGTCGGCAAGTGGCTAATAATGAGACTGAACTACAAATTGAGTGTTACTGTCCTTAACATTTTAAGGACAGTTTCAAATCCAAAATGGTGATGATTTTAACACTGCTTTAAATGAACTACATGGCACGGAAGTGATCTAGTCCAGAAATAGTTATAAAAAATAAAGATAAAGGCACCTGGACTAGACACATTACATCTACATGACTTCAACAAATTGAGCTCTGTTATTTCAAAGCCATTGTTTCTACTTTCTAAGAAAATCTTGAATGACTGGCTTGGTAACAATAGATTGCCGCCATGTTGTGCTGACATTTAAAAAGAGATCTTCACCAAAAACTACAGACCTTTAAGGATAACTTCTGTAGTCAGAATGACCCATTCATGCTATTCCGGTGCATTATGGCATTATGTGTGTTAATGTGCATTGTGTTAAGGCAGCCTATTTATTTTAATAGGCTGCCTAGAGCAGTGTTTCTCAACTCCAGTCCTCAAGGCGCCCCAACAGGTCATGTTTTCAGGATTTCCCTCAGATGAAAGAGCTGTGGTAATTACTAAGGCAGTGAAACTGATTAAATCACCTGTGCAAATAATGGAAAGCCTGAAAACATGACCTGTTGGGGTGCCTTGAGGACTGGAGTTGAGAAACACTGGCCTAGAGCACTAAAAAGCATCAAAATACGTGGACTTTCTTGCAACATATCACACATCATTTATCACACCCCTATGCATGTTAGTCTGTTGGCAAGGCGTGTAGGATTGCCATTCAGAATGAATGGCATCACGTCACACAAACACAGGTAATGTGCATTGCCAGGCAAGACCATAACACAGTTTTAGATGCCCCTGAGAAGTTAATAAAGGACAACACAGAAAATTTCTGCTATAAAACAATATTAAGAGAAATAGCAAGCTTGGATTCATTTGACTCAGAAGTTTTCATACAAATCTACTTACTTTTTATGAAGTAGTAAACAAAACGTAGGCATAGGTGTGACAGTGGACATAGTATACTTGGACCTTTGCTAAAGTTACCCATAGTTCCCCACAGACATCTAAAAGTCTATATACTTTCAATGAAAAGTCACGCTGTACCCAAATTATTTTTTTTTTCCTTTTTGTTTTTTTGAGACTGATAGAGCCTTCTTTTGTATGCATTTAACCACTTCAAGACCATTTGTTTACAAGTAAAAGTCTGTATTTTTTGCTAATTTTTTTTTTTTTGCAGAGACCCTAAAGAATAAAATGCCAGTTTTTGCAATAATTTATATCACACTGTATTTGTGCAGCTGTCTTTCAAACACACTTTTTTTTATATACACTTTAATTAATTGAATTGAAATGAATGAAAAAATAAAAACAGTTATGTTAGCCCAATTTATTTCTATAATTTGAAAGATGATTTTACACCGAGTAAATAGATACCTAACAGTCATGCTTTAAAATTGCGTACGCTCATGGAATGGCGACAAACTATGGTACTTAAAAAACCTCCATTGGTGATGCTTTAAATATTTTTACAGGTTACCTGTTTAGAGTTACAGAGGAGGTCTAGTGCTGGAATTATTGCTCTCACTCTAATGATCGCAGAGATACCCCACATGTGTGGTTTGAACACCGTTTTACATATGTGTGTGCGACTTACATATGCGTTCACTTCTGGGACGGGGTGCTTGAACTTTTTTTTTTCTTAATTATTTTACTTTTAATTTTTATTTTTACACTGTCCCTTAAATTCTTTTTTTTCTATTACAAGAAATGTAAATATCCCTTGTAATTGAAATAAGCATGACAGGTCCTCTTTATTGAGAGATCTGGGGTAAAAAAAGACCTCAGATCTATCATTTACCTTTAAAAGCAAAAAGCAAAAAAAAAGACACTTTGCCTTTACGAGGGAAAAAAAACATCCCTTTAAGACCGAGAGGCGAAGGTGACTTCAGACGTTGCTCCAGTTATCCAAGGGCATAAAGCCATGTGGGGGCTATCTTGCCCTCACTCGGCTTCCTGCCTAACATTCGGCTGCACTGGATGGTTTCCCAGGTTACCGAAGGCTTTGGTAAGATCGGGAAACATCGTGAAGCGGAGGGAGGGGGGCACCTCTCCCGCAGCCCTATAAAAGTGATCTCGTGGCCATCCCGCCGCTAAGAGCACTTCTATCTGAAAACTGGCCACCTACTGTAAATAAAGATACCTGGGGTTATGGCAGTAAATAATCCCAGTATTTAAGGTCAAAGTAATGACGTATATTTACAGTTTGTCAGTCGTCAAGTGGTTAATAACCACTATTTTTTTTTTCAAATGTTTGCTATAAAAGCAAAATTACCAAAACTTTTTTCTAGTTTTTGCAAATAAATAATCTTTCTTCATAAATTTAGTCCACAGTGTATTCCAATGTACATTTGAAAATTGATAAGTCCTGATGTACTGATGTTTCTTGAAGCCCTAAAATGTCAGAACAGTACAAATGTCCCCCAAATTATCACTTTTTGAAAAGTAAACAGCCCAAGTTATTTAGTATTTAGAGGCACGGTCAGTTTTTTTAAGTTGTAATCTAAACGTACAGTAACGCACATAAATATACTGCATTAAACGTGCAGTACGCACAGAAATATGCTGCAGTAAACCTGCCCTGACAAAATAAACTGACCCCAATGTAAAAATGAATGGTCACTACACTCACACTGACTGAACTATCACTAGATTCACACTAATGTAAAGATGAATGGTGATCATTACACTCACACTGAACTATCATTAGAGTCACACTAAACTGATATTCTACACTAGGGATGAGCCGAACACCCCCGGGTTCGGTTCGAACCAGAACCTTCGAACGGACCGAAAGTTCGCGCGAATTTTCGAACCCTATACGTTATAATGGACGCGAACGTTCGAAATCAAAAGTGCTAATTACAACGGCCAATATGCATGTTAATGTCATAAAACAGGTTTGGGGACCCGGGTCCTGCCCCAGGGGACATATATCAATGCAAAAAGAACTTTTAAAAACTAACGTTTTTTCGGGAGCAGTCATTTTAATGATGCATAAAGTGAAAAAAAAAAAGTGACATTTTCCTTTAAATATGGTACCTGGGGGGTGTCCAAAGTATGCCTGTGAAGTGGCATGTGTTTCCCGTGTTTAGAACTGTCCTTGCACAAAATGACATTTGTAAAGGAAAAAAAGAAGCCATTTAAAACCACTTGCGGCTTTAGGTTTGATCTTAAGTAGAATCTGAACAGGTACATTATGAAGTGTAGCTCCATCCCAAAAAAAATCTATTTTTAAGCTTTTTGGAGAACATAGGGAGGGGTTATCACCCCTGTAACATTTGCTGTCTTTGCACATCTGTTCAGAACATGTCACCTCACTTTCCGTCCCAATGGCAAATGTTTTTGGAAAAGTGGGGTTTTAATTGAAACAAGGATTGGTGATAAAGTATCAGTAGAGAGGAGATACCTTTTTCCCAAATTAAATCTAACAGGATAGAATTTCCCTTCCTAGGGGTAGATTTCCTCTCACTTCCTGTTTTCTCTTTCCATTTGCAAGTAGGAGTCGTTTGTAAGTTGGATGTTTGAAAGTAGGGGCCTGGCGTATATACTCTGCAGAAATTTGCCCTATTAGATGTTGGTGTAGCCACAAGACTGGTGGGCACAGGAATGGGCCCTGCTGTGAGTTAATAGATCAAGATTTGTAATTGCATGCACCTGTTGAACAGGGCAGAAAAATTGGGGGTGGTGGACGGTTTTGCCACAAGACTGTAAGCTCTCACAGTTACTCTTGGTGGGCGCAGGAATGGGCCCTGCTGTGAGTTATTAGATCAAGATTTGTAATTGCAAGCACCTGATGAACAGGGCAGAAAAATTGGGCCTTTGGCGGTGGTGGTGGACGGTGTTGCCACAAGACTGTAGGCCCTCATAGTTACTCTTGGTGGGCGCAGGAATGGGCCCTGCTGTGAGTTATTAGATCAAGATTTGTAATTGCAAGCACCTGATGAACAGGGCAGAAAAATTGGGCCTTTGGCGGTGGTGGTGGACGGTGTTGCCACAAGACTGCAGGCCCTCATAGTTACTCTTGGTGGGCGCAGGAATGGGCCCTGCTGTGAACTATTAGATCAAGATTTGTAATTACCCGCCCCTGTTAAACAGGGGCTGAAAAATTGTGCCTTAGGCACTGGTGCTGGTGCCACAACACTGCAACCCCTCACAGAGACTGTACTTGGAGCACAGCAGTCACACGTGTTGCGAAGCATTTTTTTTAAAAATTGTAAGTACACGCCCCTGTTAAACAGGGGCTGAAAAATTGTGCCTTAGGCACTGGTGCTGGTGCCACAACACTGCAACCCGGCCCTCACAGATACTGTACTTGGAGCACAGCAGTCACACGTGTTGCGAAGCATTTTTTTTTAAAAAATTGTAAGTACACGCCCCTGTTAAACAGGGGCTGAAAAATTGTGCCTTAGGCACTGGTGCTGGTGCCACAACACTGCAACCCGGCCCTCACAGATACTGTACTTGGAGCACAGCAGTCACACGTGTTGCGAAGCATTTTTTTAAAAAATTGTAAGTACACGCCCCTGTTAAACAGGGGCTGAAAAATTGTGCCTTAGGCACTGGTGCCACAACACTGCAACACGGCCCTCACAGAGACTGTACTTGGAGCACAGCAGTCACACGTGTTGCGAAGCATTTTTTTTAAAAATTGTAAGTACACGCCCCTGTTAAACAGGGGCTGAAAAATTGTGCCTTAGGCACTGGTGCTGGTGCCACAACACTGCAACCCGGCCCTCACAGATACTGTACTTGGAGCACAGCAGTCACACGTGTTGCGAAGCATTTTTTTTAAAAAATTGTAAGTACACGCCCCTGTTAAACAGGGGCTGAAAAAATTGTGCCTTAGGCACTGGTGCTGGTGCCACAACACTGCAACCCGGCCCTCACAGATACTGTACTTGGAGCACAGCAGTCACACGTGTTGCGAAGCATTTTTTTTAAAAAATTGTAAGTACACGCCCCTGTTAAACAGGGGCTGAAAAATTGTGCCTTAGGCACTGGTGCTGGTGCCACAACACTGCAACACGGCCCTCACAGAGACTGTACTTGGAGCACAGCAGTCACACGTGTTGCGAAGCATTTTTTTTAAAAATTGTAAGTACACGCCCCTGTTAAACAGGGGCTGAAAAATTGTGCCTTAGGCACTGGTGTGGTGGCATGGATCATTGAGGAGGAGGAAGAGGATAGTCAGTGAACATAAGAGGACAGTCACTCAGCATCAGCATAGGCAGTCTTGAAGGGATGTGACATTAAAATTATTCGGTTATATCCGCCTCAGGTGCCTGGTAGCTGGTGGTGATCCAAGACTGATTCATTTTGATGAATGTCAGTCGATCAACCGAGGCGGTGGACAGGCGCACCCTATGATCAGTCACAAATCCTCCAGCAGCACTGAATGTGCGTTCGGAAAGAACGCTGGAGGCAGGACAGGCCAGTAGCTCAATTGCATACTGTGCAAGCTCTGGCCAGTGATCCATCCTCAGGACCCAGTAAGCCAGAGGATTTTCGGTGGGAAAGGTGTCCAAGTCTGACCTTGCCCCAAGGTATTCCTGCACCATGTATATCAGACGCTGGCGATGGTTGCTGGAACCGATCATACCTTGGGCTGCGGACTAAAAAATTGTCTGAACGCATCGGTCAGACGTCCACCTTCCCCACCGCTCCTTCTGCCACTGACCGAAGCCTCAGCAACTCGTCGCCCAGGACCAGGAGTTTGTAGCCTCCCAGTTTCTGGGAACGCGTTGCACAGACCTTTCTGCAAGGCCTCCCTGAGATGTCTCATCCTCTGCTCCCTCTGCGACGGCAAGATAAGGTCCGCAACCTTACCCTTGTACCGCGGATCAAGGAGAGTGGCCAGCCAGTAATGGTCCCTCTCCTTGATCCGAAGAAGAACACGAGGATCCTTCCGCAGGCTTTGCAGGATCAGGGAGGCCATGCAGCGTAGGTTAGCTGAGGCATTCGGTCCGGAGTCTTCTGGGTCACTGAGGATGACATGATCGCCAGCCACCTCCTCCCAGCCACGTACAAGTCCACTGGCTTGTTGGGACTGTACATCATCCCTAAAAGACTGCTGCTGCTGATGCTGAGTGCCAGGCTCCACCTCCATGCTCACACAATCCTCCTCCTCCTCCTCCTCCTCCTCCTCCTCATCCTCTTCCTGTGTGATGGGTGGGACAGAAGGAACACTGTCCGGATAAAGGGGGCCTTGAGAGGCAAGGAAGTCCTCCTCTTCCTGCCTCTGTTCTGCCTCAAGTGCCCTGTCCATTATCCCACGCAGCGTATGCTCCAACAGGTGGACAAGAGGGACAGTGTCACTGATGCATGCACTGTCACTGCTCACCATCCTCGTGGCCTCCTCAAATGGTGAGAGGACAGTGCATGCATCCCTGATCATGCTCCACTGACGTGGGGAAAAAAAACCAAGCTCCCCTGACCCTGTCCTGGTGCCGTAGTCGCAAAGGTACTCATTGATGGCCCTCTGCTGCGTGTGCAGTCGCTGCAGCATGGCCAACGTTGAGTTCCACCTGGTGGGCATGTCAGATATTAGGCGGTTCTTGGGCAGGTTCAGCTCCTTTTGCAGCTCAGTCAGCCGAGCACTGGCATTATAAGATCGGCGGAAATGCACACAGACTTTCCTGGCCTGCCTCAGGACATCCTGTAAGCCTGGGAACCTGCCCAAGAACCGCTGCACCACCAGGTTGAGGACGTGAGCCATGCAGGGCACATGGGTGAGCTGCCCCTGTCGCAGGGCGGAGAGGAGGTTGGTGCCATTGTCAGAAACGACCATTCCTGGCTTAAGCTGACGTGGCGTCAACCACCTCTCGGCCTGCCCCTGCAGAGCTGCCAGAACCTCTGGCCCAGTGTGGCTCCTGTCCCCCAAACACACCAGCGCAAGCACGGCATGGCATCTTTTTGCCTGCGTACTTGCGTAGCCCCTTGTACGCCTACGGAGCACCGCTGGTTCCAAGGACAGAGCACTGGAGGAAGAAGAAGAGGAGGGGGTGGAGGAGAGAGGTGTGTCACAACCAGTAGCAGTAGTCGCGTTTTGGAGGCGTGGTGGCGGAACAACCTCCAACACTACTGCACCTTGTCCTGCATCCCTCCCAGCTGCCAATAGAGTGACCCAATGGGCCGTGAAAGAAAGGTACCGTCCCTGTCCATGCCTGCTGGACCATGAGTCAGCGGTAATATGCACCTTACCGCTGACCGCCCTGTCCAGCGAGGCATGGACATTGCCCTCCACATGCCGGTAGAGAGACGGAATCGCCTTCCGCGAGAAAAAGTGGCGTTTGGGAACCTGCCACTGAGGAACCGCACATTGAACAAACTCACGGAAGGGGGCCGAGTCTACCAACTGAAAAGGCAGCAGTTGAAGTGCTAGCAATTTAGCAAGGCTAGCATTCAACCGCTGGGCATGTGGATGGCTGGGAGTGTACTTCTTTCTACGGTCCAGCAGCTGGGGCAGGGAAATTTGCCTGCTGCATTCGGACGTCGGTGTACTGCAAGTACTTGGTTGTGACACACCGAATTCTACACCTTCAGTCCTCTCAGAACAGCTTTCAGAGAGGACTGAAGGTGTAGTGGGGATGGAGATCCCAGCTGAGGAGGAGCAAGGAGAGGTCCGCTTAGTTCTTTGGTGTGGGTCTTTTATGTGTGCCTGCCAACGAGCTGCATGGCAGGTCGCCATATGTCTGGTCATGCTTGTCGTGCCCAAGCGGCTGATGTTTTGGCCACGCGAGATACGCTTGAGACAAATATTGCAAATAGCAGTGGTGCGATCTGCTGCACTCGTCTCAAAAAAGGCCCACACCAAAGAACTTTTCTGATAACGTGCAGAGGCAGCGCCCTGCACAGGCGGAGCTCTGCGGTGTTGTACAGTTGCTGTGCTGGCCTCTACCTGGCCTCCAGGGGGCATCCTGCCTCGTTGGACATGTGACGCCGCATCCTCCTCCTCCTCGTCCTCCTCCTCATCCTCTCTCCCTTGAGGCACCCACGTGGAGTCAGTGACCTCATCATCCCCTCCCTCTTCACCACTAGAGCAAACCTGGCAGTAAGCTGCAGCTGGTGGAACTGTACTGCCAGATTCCTCAAGCTGGGTATCGTCATCCGAGCCTTCGAATCGTTGGGCATCCTCCTGGAGCATGTACCCAACACTGTGCTCAAAGAGTTCGGGGGACTCCTCAGGAGGACATGGTGGGTCTAGGAAGGGGTGGCTGATGATGCTCTGTCAGTACCCTGAGCCTGGGTGAGAGAGGATGAGGAGGATGAGGAGGGCTTGGTCATCCATTCTACCAAGCCTTCAGCATGATGCGGCTCCACATGTCCAGCTGCCGAAAACAAAGACGCGCGTGTCCCATGGCCACGTGCTGATGACGATGCACGACCACGTCCACGTCCACGGCCACGTCCACTAGAAACAGAGCCTGCCTGCCCTGTGTTCTTGGCTCTGCACGCTCTGCCTCCCCTTGGCGGTCTTCCAGCCATTGTAGTCGGTAGTCCTGTGGGTGCTGCTGAGAAGAAAATATAGGAGCTCTGTGTGATGCCACTAACACACTAGAAGTCCTATGGGTGCTTCTGCAAAGAAAATAGAGGAGCTCTGTGTGATGCCACTAACACACTAGAAGTCCTGTGGGTGCTGCTGAGAAGAATATATAGGAGCTCTGTGTGATGCCACTAACACACTAGAAGTCCTGTGGGTGCTGCTGAGAAGAATATATAGGAGCTCTGTGTGATGCCACTAACACACTAGAAGTCCTATGGGTGCTTCTGCAAAGAAAATAGAGGAGCTCTGTGTGATGCCACTAACACACTAGAAGTCCTGTGGGTGCTTATGCAAAGAAAATAGAGGAGCTCTGTGTGATGCCACTAACACACTAGAAGTCCTGTGGGTGCTTATGCAAAGAAAATAGAGGAGCTCTGTGTGATGCCACTAACACACTAGAAGTCCTGTGGGTGCTTATGCAAAGAAAATAGAGGAGCTCTGTGTGATGCCACTAACACACTAGAAGTCCTGTGGGTGCTGCTGAGAAGAATATATAGGAGCTCTGTGTGATGCCACTAACACACTAGAAGTCCTATGGGTGCTTCTGCAAAGAAAATAGAGGAGCTCTGTGTGATGCCACTAACACACTAGAAGTCCTGTGGGTGCTGCTGAGAAGAATATATAGGAGCTCTGTGTGATGCCACTAACACACTAGAAGTCCTGTGGGTGCTGCTGAGAAGAATATATAGGAGCTCTGTGTGATGCCACTAACACACTAGAAGTCCTATGGGTGCTTCTGCAAAGAAAATAGAGGAGCTCTGTGTGATGCCACTAACACACTAGAAGTCCTGTGGGTGTTGCTGAGAAGAATATATAGGAGCTCTGTGTGATGCCACTAACACACTAGAAGTCCTGTGGGTGCTGCTGAGAAGAATATATAGGAGCTCTGTGTGATGCCACTAACACACTAGAAGTCCTGTGGGTGCTTATGCAAAGAAAATAGAGGAGCTCTGTGTGATGCCACTAACACACTAGAAGTCCTGTGGGTGCTGCTGAGAAGAATATATAGGAGCTCTGTGTGATGCCACTAACACACTAGAAGTCCTGTGGGTGCTGCTGAGAAGAATATATAGGAGCTCTGTGTGATGCCACTAACACACTAGAAGTCCTATGGGTGCTTCTGCAAAGAAAATAGAGGAGCTCTGTGTGATGCCACTAACACACTAGAAGTCCTGTGGGTGCTTATGCAAAGAAAATAGAGGAGCTCTGTGTGATGCCACTAACACACTAGAAGTCCTGTGGGTGCTTATGCAAAGAAAATAGAGGAGCTCTGTGTGATGCCACTAACACACTAGAAGTCCTGTGGGTGCTGCTGAGAAGAATATATAGGAGCTCTGTGTGTGTAATGGGACTAACACACTTCAAGTCCTATAGGTGCTTCTGGGAACAAAATATAGCTCTGTGTGTGTGATGGGACTAACACACTTCAAGTCCTATAGGTGCTTCTGGGAACAAAATATAGCTCTGTGTGTGTGATGGGACTAACACACTTCAAGTCCTATAGGTGCTTCTGGGAACAAAATATAGCTCTGTGTGTGTGATGGGACTAACACACTTCAAGTCCTATAGGTGCTTCTGGGAAGAAAATATAGCTCTGTGTGTGTAATGGGTCTAACACACTTCAAGTCCTATAGGTGCTTCTGGGAACAAAATATAGCTCTGTGTGTGTGATGGGACTAACACACTTCAAGTCCTATAGGTGCTTCTGGGAAGAAAATATAGCTCTGTGTGTGTAATGGGACTAACACACTTCAAGTCCTATAGGTGCTTCTGGGAACAAAAATATAGCTCTGTGTGTGTAATGGGACTAACACACTTCAAGTCCTATAGGTGCTTCTGGGAAGAAAATATAGCTCTGTGTGTGTGATGGGACTAACACACTTCAAGTCCTATAGGTGCTTCTGGGAAGAAAATATAGCTCTGTGTGTGTGATGGGACTAACACACTTCAAGTCCTATAGGTGCTTCTGGGAAGAAATATAGCTCTGTGTGTGTGATGGGACTAACACACTTCAAGTCCTATAGGTGCTTCTGGGAAGAAAATATAGCTCTGTGTGTGTGATGGACTAACACACTTCAAGTCCTATAGGTGCTTCTGGGAACAAAATATAGCTCTGTGTGTGTAATGGGACTAACACACTTCAAGTCCTATAGGTGCTTCTGGGAACAAAATATAGCTCTGTGTGTGTGATGGGACTAACACACTTCAAGTCCTATAGGTGCTTCTGGGGAACAAAATATAGCTCTGTGTGTGTGATGGGACTAACACACTTCAAGTCCTATAGGTGCTTCTGGGAACAAAATATAGCTCTGTGTGTGTGATGGGACTAACACACTTCAAGTCCTATAGGTGCTTCTGGGAACAAAATATAGCTCTGTGTGTGTGATGGGACTAACACACTTCAAGTCCTATAGGTGCTTCTGGGAAGAAAATATAGCTCTGTGTGTGTGATGGGACTAACACACTTCAAGTCCTATAGGTGCTTCTGGGAACAAAATATAGCTCTGTGTGTGTGATGGGACTAACACACTTCAAGTCCTATAGGTGCTTCTGGGAAGAAAATATAGCTCTGTGTGTGTGATGGGACTAACACACTTCAAGTCCTATAGGTGCTTCTGGGAACAAAATATAGCTCTGTGTGTGTAATGGGACTAACACACTTCAAGTCCTATAGGTGCTTCTGGGAACAAAATATAGCTCTGTGTGTGTGATGGGACTAACACACTTCAAGTCCTATAGGTGCTTCTGGGAACAAAATATAGCTCTGTGTGTGTGATGGGACTAACACACTTCAAGTCCTATAGGTGCTTCTGGGAACAAAATATAGCTCTGTGTGTGTGATGGGACTAACACACTTCAAGTCCTATAGGTGCTTCTGGGAACAAAATATAGCTCTGTGTGTGTGATGGGACTAACACACTTCAAGTCCTATAGGTGCTTCTGGGAACAAAATATAGCTCTGTGTGTGTGATGGGACTAACACACTTCAAGTCCTAATAGGTGCTTCTGGGAACAAAATATAGCTCTGTGTGTGTAATGGGACTAACACACTTCAAGTCCTATAGGTGCTTCTGGGAACAAAATATAGCTCTGTGTGTGTGATGGGACTAACACACTTCAAGTCCTATAGGTGCTTCTGGGAACAAAATATAGCTCTGTGTGTGTGATGGGACTAACACACTTCAAGTCCTATAGGTGCTTCTGGAAGAAAATATAGCTCTGTGTGTGTGATGGGACTAACACACTTCAAGTCCTATAGGTGCTTCTGGAACAAAATATAGCTCTGTGTGTGTGATGGGACTAACACACTTCAAGTCCTATAGGTGCTTCTGGGAAGAAAATATAGCTCTGTGTGTGTAATGGGACTAACACACTTCAAGTCCTATAGGTGCTTCTGGGAACAAAATATAGCTCTGTGTGTGTGATGGGACTAACACACTTCAAGTCCTATAGGTGCTTCTGGGAACAAAATATAGCTCTGTGTGTGTGATGGGACTAACACACTTCAAGTCCTATAGGTGCTTCTGGGAACAAAATATAGCTCTGTGTGTGTGATGGGACTAACACACTTCAAGTCCTATAGGTGCTTCTGGGAACAAAATATAGCTCTGTGTGTGTGATGGGACTAACACACTTCAAGTCCTATAGGTGCTTCTGGGAACAAAATATAGCTCTGTGTGTGTGATGGGACTAACACACTTCAAGTCCTATAGGTGCTTCTGGGAACAAAATATAGCTCTGTGTGTGTAATGGGACTAACACACTTCAAGTCCTATAGGTGCTTCTGGGAACAAAATATAGCTCTGTGTGTGTGATGGGACTAACACACTTCAAGTCCTATAGGTGCTTCTGGGAACAAAATATAGCTCTGTGTGTGTGATGGGACTAACACACTTCAAGTCCTATAGGTGCTTCTGGGAAGAAAATATAGCTCTGTGTGTGTGATGGGACTAACACACTTCAAGTCCTATAGGTGCTTCTGGGAAGAAAATATAGCTCTGTGTGTGTGATGGGACTGACACACTTCAAGTCCTATAGGTGCTTCTGGGAAGAAAATATAGCTCTGTGTGTGTAATGGGACTAACACACTTCAAGTCCTATAGGTGCTTCTGGGAACAAAATATAGCTCTGTGTGTGTGATGGGACTAACACACTACTTCAAGTCCTATAGGTGCTTCTGGGAACAAAATATAGCTCTGTGTGTGTGATGGGACTAACACACTTCAAGTCCTATAGGTGCTTCTGGGAACAAAATATAGCTCTGTGTGTGTGATGGGACTAACACACTTCAAGTCCTATAGGTGCTTCTGGGAACAAAATATAGCTCTGTGTGTGTGATGGGACTAACACACTTCAAGTCCTATAGGTGCTTCTGGGAACAAAATATAGCTCTGTGTGTGTGATGGGACTAACACACTTCAAGTCCTATAGGTGCTTCTGGGAAGAAAATATAGCTCTGTGTGTGTGATGGGACTAACACACTTCAAGTCCTATAGGTGCTTCTGGGAACAAAATATAGCTCTGTGTGTGTAATGGGACTAACACACTTCAAGTCCTATAGGTGCTTCTGGGAACAAAATATAGCTCTGTGTGTGTGATGGGACTAACACACTTCAAGTCCTATAGGTGCTTCTGGGAACAAAATATAGCTCTGTGTGTGTAATGGGACTAACACACTTCAAGTCCTATAGGTGCTTCTGGGAAGAAAATATAGCTCTGTGTGTGTAATGGGACTAACACACTTCAAGTCCTATAGGTGCTTCTGGGAAGAAAATATAGCTCTGTGTGTGTAATGGGACTAACACACTTCAAGTCCTATAGGTGCTTCTGGGAAGAAAATATAGCTCTGTGTGTGTAATGGGACTAACACACTTCAAGTCCTATAGGTGCCTCTGGGAACAAAATATAGGAGCTCTGCCTGCCTGCCACGAACACACTACAAGTCCTATAGGTGCTTCTGGTAACAAAATATAGGAGCTCTGCCTGCCTGCCACTAACACACTACAAGTCCTATAGGTGCTTCTGGTAACAAAATATAGGAGCTCTGCCTGCCTGCCACGAACACACTACAAGTCCTATAGGTGCTTCTGGTAACAAAATATAGGAGCTCTGCCTGCCTGCCACTAACACACTACAAGTCCTATAGGTGCTTCTGGTAACAAAATATAGGAGCTCTGCCTGCCTGCCACGAACACACTACAAGTCCTATAGGTGCTTCTGGTAACAAAATATAGGAGCTCTGCCTGCCTGCCACTAACACACTACAAGTCCTATAGGTGCTTCTGGTAACAAAATATAGGAGCTCTGCCTGCCTGCCACGAACACACTACAAGTCCTATAGGTGCTTCTGGTAACAAAATATAGGAGCTCTGCCTGCCTGCCACTAACACACTACAAGTCCTATAGGTGCTTCTGGTAACAAAATATAGGAGCTCTGCCTGCCTGCCACGAACACACTACAAGTCCTATAGGTGCTTCTGGTAACAAAATATAGGAGCTCTGCCTGCCTGCCACGAGCACACTACAAGCCCCTCTTTGTCAATCAATCTTTGTAACTGAATCTATCTAACTCAATCTCTGTAAGTGAATCTCTCTAACTATCTAAATGCAGCAGAGTGTCACAGAAACAGCCTGCTCAATCTGCGCCGGAACAGCATGTGACCGGCGCAGACGGCGTGGCGGCGTTTTATAGGGGGGGGGGGGTGTACTACAGCCCCTGAGCTGTAATTGGCTACAGGCGTCCTGCCTGTAGCCAATTATGGCTCTTCGAGTTTCCGGGGCTGTGATTGGCCAAGCATGCGGGGTCACAGTGCATGCTTGGCCAATCATCAGCCAGCAATGCACTGCGTCGGCCGCGCCGGCCGCAATGCATTGCGGGGCCGCTCGCATCACACGAACGTGATGCGAGCGGCCAAAATAGTTCTGGGCTCGCCGAGCGAGCGAACGCCCGGTGCTCGATGCGAACGTGGGTTCGCATCGAGCACCGGGCCCATCCTTATTCTACACTGACAATAGATTCAGAATAGCACATTAATGCCGCATACACAAGATCGGAAATGCCGCCAGCAAAACTCAGATGAGAGCTTTTTGTCGGAAAATGCGACCGTGTGTATGCTCCATCGGTCTTTTGCTGGCAGAATTCCAGAGCATGTTCTCTATTTTTCGGTTGGGAAAAGTTCCTATCCAAAAATGCAAATGGTCTGCATGCAATTCGGACGTGCAAAAAATCACGCATGCTTGGAAACAATTTGACGCATGATCGGAAGCACTGAACTTAATTTTCTCGGCTCTTTTTTTTTTGTATGTCACTGCGTTATTGACAGTCGAATGTTCAGAGAACTTTTGTGTGACCGTGTGTATGCAAGACAAGCTTGAGCGGAATTCCTTTGGAAAAACCATCCAAGATTTTTCAGACGGAAATTCCGCTTGTGTGTACGCAGCATTACTCTCTAGTAGCACTAAGCAGAGCCCTGTTCTATCTCTCTTCACGCCAATATCACACTGCAAATGGCCGCTATTGAAAGAATACTTTTATGGTGTGGTGTGTGATTAAGAGCAATGAGCCATGATTGGATAGTCATCATGACGGCGACCAATCTGGGCTCTGACAGTGCTATGTGCCCTAATTGGGCAACATTTTCATTGCTGCAGCCAATCAGGGCTTCCAATGCACTGTGCGGTGTCACAGTGCATTGTTGTCGTTCGGCGGGCCGAACAAACCGCCAAGCGCCCTGATAATTTGGGTGTTGTTTTTTTGTTGTTCATCGAACAGGCAAACAGCCAATGTTCTGCC
Organism: Lithobates sylvaticus; assembly: GCA_028564925.1. NCBI lineage: Eukaryota > Metazoa > Chordata > Amphibia > Anura > Ranidae > Lithobates > Lithobates sylvaticus. The sequence continues at coordinate 124,070,440 of CM053029.1, read as the reverse complement.
CAAACTCATGCTCGGGCCGAACCGTTCACCCATCCCTACTTACCATTAATGACATTTCCCTGACACTGACTGTAAACAAAGGGGTGTCTACTAGCATTATTGACCAAATAGGTCATTTATTTGATGGTGGTAGTGAAACTGCCACTAAATGAATAACTTTTAGCTGCAGAAGCCAGAGTTTCTCGTGGGTGCACTGGCCAAATCTTATTGGCAAATGGGAACAACTTGGGTTCGGGTCATACTCAAGGTCAACCCAAATTCGAAGCTGATTCCTATTTCCTGATTTCTAGCATATTTCTGCTAATTGCACATTGCCACACATAGACAAAACACTGGACTCCTACAGAGCTTTTATTATTAAAAAGTTGACTAAACCCTTCAAAGACTTAAATAATTTGTTTATTCACATATTACTTCCAGCGATTTTTATTTGAAATGTACCTTAGCAGACACTAGATATAAAAACCAAAGCAAAACTCCCTATCATATTGGACTCTGCTGGGTCAGCTAGACAGCTATATGCACTGTTGTTCCTATAAACAGAACTAAGAAGTGACAGTTCCTACACTGGCTCTTCATGTATGCCGAGACAGGGAAACATTTTTTATCCACTATGAAATTGTTTTACGCAGCACAAGACTTGTCAGCACAAATGGTGGAGTAGAGCAACGCAGATAAGCACATATTTAAAGGCTTGTGTGGGGAAATGCATTTTGATTTAAAGTGCATTCAGGTGCCTTTTGCTTACATTGAACATTGGTTTTTAATGCTTCTGACATCATTCAGAATTAATTTATGGATGAATTTGACTTGCAGTCGACCTCCTTCTAATTTGCATTTTAACTTTTTCTAAAGTCTCAATTATGTGGGCATTGGAACCTGTAGATCATAAATAGACCACTAACCTGCATGCCTAAAAAATTATTAAGTTCTGCCTCCCCACTGAATGCAGCACCTGCTGGCTTAAGTCACATAACAAATAGGGATGAGCTTGATGTTCACCCCCCCTTCTGATGCCATGTGACGTCAGAGGAAGGCGGGGTCGCCCATTTACGTCACCAAGTGGCCCCACCCTCAGCTATACAACAGCTGTCACGAGAAGAAGCGTCACTCGGTGGGAGTCTCCCATGGAGGCGGAGCTGTTGCGGCTTTTTTCTTCTTTTTTCTGCTCGTTGGGCGACGGAGATGGATCTACATCGCGGGACGTTTTTATTAAGGGCTTGTCCCAAAGTGTTTCCTGTCTTTTTTACTATTTTTGGTACTTTTTTGTGAAATGGTAGGGGTACAATGTACCCGTTACCAATTCACATGGGGGGAGGCCAGGATCTGGGGATCCCCTTGTTAAAGGAGGCTTCCAGATTCCAATAAGCCCCGCCCACAGACCCGCACAAGGGTTGTGGGGATGAGGGCAGCACAGTGGTGTAGTGGTTAGCACTTTCACCTAGCAGCCATAGGGTCACTGATTGAAATCCCAACCACAACACCATCTGCCTGGAGTTTGTATGTCTTCCCTGTGCCTGCGTGGGTTTCCTCCGGGTTCTCCGGTTTCCTCCCACACTCCAAAGACATGCTGGTAGATTAAATAGATCCTGTCGGGGGAAAAAAAATTCGCCAAATACGTGTATGTGGTTGAAAGCACGTCAGGACCCAACGGGGTGAAAGGACCGCGCTATACCGCAGATGGACACCGGCGGCAAAAAGCGAACTGAGGCGATTCAGTTCACATAGGTAGCACTATACAAGTCACTTATTCATTCATTGTCCCCATCAACATGGGGACAAGGTGCTTTGGGGGGCTTCAGGTACGGTTCAGGAATTCTCTTCCCCCCTCTTTTCCTGCAGCCTGCCAGGTTGCGTGCTCGGATAAGGGTCTGGTATGGATTTTGTGGGGAACCCCTATGCCATTTAAAAAAAAAAAAATTGGCGCAGGGTTCCCATTAAAATCTATACCAGACCTAAAGGGTCTGGTGTGGATTTTGGGGGGGACTCCTACGCCATTTTTTTAAATTTAGCGCAGGGTTCCCCTTAATTTCCATACCAGACCTAAAGGGCCTGGTATGGATTTTGGGGGATCCCCTTGCAATTTTTTAAAACAAATTTGTTTCGGGGTTCCCCTTAATATTCATACCAGACTCAAAGAGCTTGGTAATAGACTGGGGGGGGGGGGGGGGCATGGCATTTTTTTTCAATGAGATTTATCTATATTGCCGAGACCGGACAATTCATTACAGCCGCCATCCATTTTAAATTACTTTTTTCCTTTAGAAATGTCATTTTGCTGTGCTACTATTTTAAACGCAGGAAAAAGCCACTTTACAAGGGTACTATAGACCAGGCACGATATTTAAAGGAATATTTCATTTTTATTGTTTTACTTTAAGCATTACTAAAATCACTGCTCCTGAAAAAAAATTCAATTTTTAAAACTTTTTTTTTGCATTGATACATACACTTTTTATGACAATAACTTGCATATAAGCCTTTAAAATGAGCACTTTTGATTTTTCATGTTTGTGTCCCATAGACTTTAACGGTGTTCGTGTGCTCATCCAAACTTATTTGCCTGTTTGCATGTTCTGGTGCGAACCGAACCGGGGGGTGTTCGGCTCATCCTTAATAAGAAACATTCCAGGTCTATGGGCATTAGCACCTGTGTGAATGAAGTTTAAGTAACATTAACCAATCTGCTTTTGGCTCATTGCCTTGTTTTTGGAGAAGCAGTTCTTACCTGAACAAAGGCCCATCAACAGAGACTCAGTTTTGCGTTAAATATCAAAGCATACCCATCAGCACAGAGTAGACTGTCTGAAATGAAAACTTTATTTGTATGACCTGAACATTTCAACCATATCCCTCAGTTTTGTTTGTGTCATCTCTCAAGAATTAAAACTGCTGAATCATTTTAATTTTGGCTACTTCAAATGTAAGATATAGTATGTCAACTTAACAGACTCAAACTATTTTCACAACACAAATACCATGAAAAAGATAAGGCCTGCCACCCTGTAACCTCCCTGATGAGCTTTATATCCTGTCTCCATACAGCTGAACAGATGTAGATCATTCATAATTCATACAACAGACACCACAAACACAATTAAGCAAACGTTTACTAATTAAGCAGTCTACCAGCTAGCCTCAATCACAAATTTTAATAAAAGGATACATGAGATTGTTCGTATACTGACCTCAGTACAGATGTACACCAAGTGAAAGGATAGGGAAAAGCATAGACAACCTGTTTCTCTTCAGCTATTTGTGAAGTAGAGTTCCCAGCATGCCATCTGCTTTATAAGAATTGATGTTAGTTTGGGAAGTTAATTTCTATGATAACCTTAGTCTCCTTTCCTTGTCTTATGTATTCTTTAAAGTACAAATGACAGAGGTAAGTGAAAGGGAGGCAAACAGTCTAAAGCCCCATACACACGGTCGGATTTTCCGACGGAAAATGTCCTATCGGACAATGTTGTCGGAAATTCCGACCGTGTGTAGGCTCCATCGGACATTTTCCATCTGATTTTCCGACGGACAAAGTTTTATCTCCTGCTCTCAAATTTTCCGACAACAAAGTCCTATCGGATTTTTTCCGATCGTGTGTAGCGAATTCCGAAGTGCCACGCATGCTTAGATCACATTACAAGACCAAAGCTATTGGCTACTAGCCTCTACGTAGTCCCGTCATAGGCAACAAATGTCACCACGTTCAGATGATCGGATTTTCCGACAACTTTGTCCGACCGTGTGTATGCAACACCAGTGTCGGACTAAATCCGGCGGAAAAAATCCGATGGATTTTGTGGTCGGATTTTCCGACCGTGTGTACGGGGCATTACAGTCTAAATCTAAACTAGGACTGGAAGGTAGTGACCAGGGGGGTGAGCCGAGAGTTCAGTCCAAACTTAAATTCAGCTGTTCGAATGTTGAGAATATATCTGAACTTTAGGGACTTTCAGCAGGAATTGTTTTGCCACACATCCTATAATGCATTACCAAAGTTGCCACTGGCCAAAGTCTTGCACCTGATCCCTGGTTTTGCAGCTCACATGTGCAGCGTGGTACGGTGGCAGTAATATTCAGAGTCCAGTTGAGAGAACAGAACTTTTAATAATGTAGTATTCACAACAAACCCAGCAGTAAGGCACCTGACTGGTAACACTCACAGAATGCAACAGCAGTATGTAGCAGATGCAGCCTGGCCAGTCTGTACTTAAGTGGAGAGGTTTCCAGGAAGGATGGCATGTCTCTATCCTTTCCCTACTCATCTGGAACTTCTCCCTGCTGCTAGTTAGTGATGGACCGAATACCCCCCCCCCTAGTTTTATCAGAACTCCCGAACATGGAAAAGTTTGGACCTGAACCGCAAGCCCTATTAAAGTCTAGTCTATAGGCCCAAAAAAAGTCCCCATTTTGAAGGCTGATATTTAAGTTATTGGCCACAAAAAGGGATGGGGGACCCTGGGGGATGTATACCTGGCAGCCATCATAACCAGCCATCATTGTCCAGTGATGTTGCCACCTGAAGCCTCACTCCTCTCCCTCTCCTCCCCTCTCTGCAGTGATCGCATTGCAAGTGTGGGCACCCGGCTGTAACAGCTTGCAGCTTCACAGCCGGGTGCACACTGTGCAAAAGCGTGAATCGCGCTGCGCCTTTTCAGTGGCCGGCCAATCTACTGGGACCTGTGATGTGTCTCAGAACCAGTGATGTAAGTAACTGAGTTAAAATAAACTGAGTTACGTAACTCAGTTACTTTAGAGGGTAACTAGTAATCTAACTGATTACTTTTCCCCTCATGGTAACTCAGTTCCCATTACTTTGGCTTAGTTACCCCAATTACATCTACCATCACTAGATGGCAGTAGTGTAATTCCGGTGTCCTGCCAAAAAAGTTCCCCCGCCGGATAAGGACCCCCTGTACTGCGCAGGCGCAGCGCTTGTGCAGTACGAAGGACTACGGAGCTTCCGAAAATTGCTGAACCTAAACAGCTTAGTGAACTCTACACCACGCAGGTGCAGTTAACATGTAATTGTACGAGGCGATGCCGCACGCTCCTGATGCTCATGCTGCTCTGCAAGGGGCGTCTATAGTGTAACTAAGGGGCGGGTCTAGTATTACTGTAACCAAGGGGCGCATTTATTATTATTGTTATATATCGAGCTCTGCCCATTAATTTAACATTCGCCCTCTTCTGTAGAAATCCACCCCTTACACGATATAATAATAATAGACCCGCCCCTTGCTTACACGCTATAACAGAACTGCCCCTTGGTTAGAGTAATAATAGAGCAGCCCCTTGGTTACACGATATATAACAATAATAATAAATGCGCCCCTTGGTTACAGTAATACTAGACCCGCCCCTTAGTTACACGTATAGAATATTTAAAAAAAAAAGTCAGTTACTTTGCTACGTAACTAATTACTTTTCCAATGTAGTAACTGAGTTACTAACGCAATTACTTTTTGGGAGAAGTAATTTGTAACTTAACTAAATTACTTTTTTAAAGTAAGATGACCAACACTGCTCAGAACATTGCGGGGGGGAGAGGAGTAGTTGCATAGGCGGTGAGAGCTTAAGTGGGAGATGGGTACCTGTCAAAACTAGGTACCTGCCCCCCCAAAAAAATGACATGCCAAATGGCATGTAAGGGGGCGAGAGATGATTTATGTGAAAGTTACACTTTTGGGTTGAACTCTGCTTTAAGTGAGGTATTAAAAAAAAAAAATTCTCCACCCACCCACCACGCAGGGCTGCCCACTATGGCCTGGGAATGCATGGAGTCACGTACGGATTTTTCCAATGGATGACCCCCTTGATTACTGGATCAAAAGATTGCTTTGTCAGCACGCCACAACAACCAGCACCACCAGCTGAGATGGAACGTCTTAGCAGGAGGCAGCATTTCACCAACATGGTGGAGCAGTATGTGTGCACACGCCTACACGTACTGAATGACGGGTCTGCCCCCTTTAACTTCTGGGTCTTCAAATTGGGCACATGGCCTGAGCTTGCCCTTTATGCCTTGGAGGCGCTGGCCTGTCCAGAGCCAATGTGGACAAGCTCACGTTCATTAAATTTAACCAGGCATGGATCCCGCAGGACTTGTCCTCACCTTGTGCAGAATAGACATGTATACCGGTGTTCTGACAAAAACTGTCCGGCCATCGTACTGCGTACTGAATAATTTGTATAGAGCTACAATGCGAACTGAATCGCCTCAAGGCGCTGTATTCGTGCTTTGTTGTCAAGCTTCTTAGAAGAGGTAGGTCTTGATTTTTTTTCCTGAAGGCCTGATGGTTTTCTTCCATGCGGATATTGTTCGGTAGAGCGTTCCATAGCCGTGGTCCTTGGACAGCGAATCTCCATTCCCCCTTTGATTTGTAGCGGGATTTGGGAATGAGGAGGAGGTTTTGGTTAGACGATCGGAGACTGCGATTAGGTGTATAGGGTTTTATTTTCGAGAAGGTATTGAGGAGCGTCTCCATGGGTGCATTTGTGGGTGAGGCAGAGGGTCTTGAATATGACCCGATTCTTTACAGTTAGCCAGTGTAGGCTCCTCAGGAAGGGGAGATGGATTCCCAGGTTTTTTTTCCTGTTATCAGCCTTGCCGCCGTGTTTTGGATAAGTTGTAAGCGCGCAAGTTGATATTGGGGTAAACCTATGTAAAGGGAGTTTGCGTAGTCAAGTCGTAATTTAATGACCGTTCCAACTACCGCTGCTTTGTCCTCCTTTGGAATGAAGGGGATGAGTCTGCGTAGCAGGCGGAGCAGATGGTGAGAACCACTGACTACTGCCCCTATTTGTGCATTCATTGACATTTCAGAGTCAAAGATGACTCCGAGACTCTTGACCTTGGTCCTTGGGGGGATGGTCTGTCCAAAGATGGTGGGTGGTGTCCAAGGGATCTTGGTTCGGGAGTTTTGGTTTGCATGTAGCATAAGAAGTTCTGTTTTCGATTCGTTGAGTTTCAGGGAGCTAGTGGTCATCCAGTCGTCTATCAGAGTGAGGCATTTTTGTAATTGCTGATGATGGTCTTTTTGTCCGGTGATACAAAAATATAATTGGGTGTCGTCAGCGTACGAGTGGAAGCAGAGGTTTGATCTTCTGATGATTTTGAGGAGTAGGCAGATGTATATGTTGAAGAGCACTGGCGACAAGGGTGATCCTTGAGGAACTCCGCAAGAGATTGCCCGGGTTTTAGAGGTGAAGGCTCCTAGTTTCACTGTCTGAGAACGATTTCCTAAGAAGGATGCAAACCATTGTAGATCTGAGTCTGTGACTCCTGCTACTTCTGTGAGACGGATGAGTAGAGTATTGTGGTCCACAGTATCAAACACTGCACTGAGGTCCAACAGTACCAGGAGACATGATTCTCTGTCATCTGCTGCTTTGAGGGCGTCGTCCCATATCTTCAGGAGTGCTTTTTCTGTACCATGGCCTGGGCGGAAGCCTGATTGTAGAGGGTCCAGGAGTTTGTGTGTGTCCAGGTAGCGTTGTATCTGTTGTACTACCGCCTTCTCCATAATCTTGGAGATGTTGTAAAGGCTTGTTATCGGTCTGCAATGGTTAGGGTCCTGAGGGTCGAGGTTGGGTTTCTTTAGCAGGGGTTTGATGATCCCTTGTTTGAGGTGGCCCGGAACAATCCCTTCTTTAAACGATTGATTTATGAGGAGAGTTATAGTGGGAGCCAAGATGTCGGAGCATTCTTTCAGGAGTTTTGTGGGGATGATGTCAATCGGAGATGTGCTGTCTCTGAGGTTTTTGATGATGTTTTTAGTGGTGTCCGTGGTGATTGGGATCAGAGAAAACTTTGGTGGTTGTGTGATGTTTGTGTTGATGTCTTCTTTTTGCTCTGGTTGACTGCGATTGAATGTTTTTTTCTGATGAATTATTTTCCGGATGTTGTCGATTTTGTCAATGAAAAAATCTGATAATTCATTGCAGAAAGCTTGAGTTTCGTTTGCTGGGGGCTCTAAGCATACCGGGTTCATTGACTGAGCAACTATTTTAAAAAGTTCCCACGGGCGGTTTAAGGCCGATGAAATGGTATTTGAAAAATAATCTTGTTTAGCTTTGAAGATTGCTTTGTGATAATTCTCCATGAGTCCTTTGTAGTTTGTGTGATTTTTTCCTTGGTAGGATTTCTTCTTCATGCTCTTTCAGCTCTTCTACGTTCTTGCTTGAGTAGTGTGAGAGAGCTATTAAACCATCCCCAGTTTTTCCTCCGGATAAGTGTTCTGCGTTTTGGAGCCACTGAGTGTCTGCTGTTTGTAGTAATACATTGTTGAGGGAGCTGAGTGTTTGTTCCGTTGAGTGGGTTAAATTCAGCATTGCTATTTTGTTTATTAAAGTGGTTTTGAAGGTTTCGGAGTGCAGTTTCTTCTGCGATCTGGTCCAATGAGTTGTTGTTGCAGGTTTCTGTTTTAGGTGGGTGGTATTAGTGGAGATTTTAAATTTGATGGCGTGGTGGTCCATCCATGGTAGTGGTATGTTGTCGAGTATGTTGATGTCCAAATTTTGTTTGAAGATGAGGTCCAGGGTGTGTCCTGAGCCATGTGTGGGAGTCTTTATCAGTTGCTGAAGACCCAGTTCTTCCAGTTGGCTGATGCAGGCGGTCGCGATAGGGTCTTGGGTAGAGTTTGCCCAGAGATTAAAGTCTCCAAGTACCAGGAGGTTTTTGGATTTCAGGGTGTGTATTGAGATGAATTCGGTGAGGGGTGTAAGAAGATTGGTCTTTGGTCCTGGTGGTCTATAGCAAAGTAGAATGTGAGTGGTGTCATGGGGTGTTGATTGAAGATGTAGCGTTAGTGTCTCCATAAAAGGCACTGAGTTCTGCAAAATTGGTTTGGTAAGCACCAGGTGCAATTTAAAAATCACTGCTAGGCCTCCTCCTTTTTTTCCTATCCAAAGCTCAGTTAGGATCCTGTAATTCTCCGGCACCAATTCGGTAAGGATGGCAGTCGGGAGTTAGCCAGCTTTCCGTGATGAAGAGGCAATCTATGTTGTTTTGGGTGATGAAGTTGTGTACTTCAAGTCTGTGTTTGACTGCGGACCTGGTGTTGATCATGGCGCATGCTAATTGTTGTGATCGAGTTGGTATCTTCCTGTGTTTGATGGTTGATCGTAGGTCGGTCTTTAGTAGTTGTTCTTTCCGTATAATTTTTTGAATGGAGGCTGGCAATGTTGAGGTGGTATTCCTTAGCCTGTGGAGCACTTCTGATGAGTATTTGAAGTAGCACATGGCGAGAGGATGAAGTTGATGGTACTTGGATGACTGAGTTGATGATCCTGATCCAGGTTGTTCCTGTTGTCAGTCTAGTTATCAGACTTGCCGCCGTGTTAAGGCTATTTGTAAGCGTGCAAGTTAATCATGTGATGCCCTATGTGAAGGAAGTTGTTAGTCGAGTCGCAAATTCCTGGCTGTTCCAACTGCCTCTGCTTGTAGCGACGATCCTGGACCAGAAGAATACTGCTGGTGACAGCTGTGGTGAATTGTGCTGGTGCGAATAGTTCCGGTAGGGGTGATGGGGGCCTGTTGAACCTACCGCCCTCCCGTTGATCCAGAGGAAGGCAAAAACCTTGAACCTGAACTCACCATGCAGGCGCCGTTCGTCTTCAGATATTTTCGGAATCCCCTTGTCCTACGTACTGTGCAAGTGCAGTACAGGGCGGACACTATCCGACGGGGACAGAATTCGACACATCACTGACCTTACCCAGCCATTGTTGTATTTTTGATCTTTCTCACTCTTTTGGGGTGTACCCTAATTTAAAAAGTTTAATTAAAAACAAAAACCAGTGTTGGCTACCTCGTCCTCCTCCACCGCCGCTTCCACCTACACCGCCACATCCACCGCCACCTCAACCTCCTACTCCATATGGACCTCGTCCTCCTAGGTCAAGATTATTATTTATTTTTTTTTTTATCTCAAAGTATTTTATTTTCCCACTAGCTTATCCATTAAATTGAATAATTTTTTCCAGAAAGGGCGTATTCTGGGGCATTCCCACCGTATGTGTGGCATTGTGCCGTTGAGTTTCTGAGGTTCTTAATGACTTCCTGTACCTCTTCTTCTGAGAAGGGGGCCTCCAGCATATTATTTTTTATTTTTATGAATTTTATGTTATTTTAAGTTATTTCCCTATCCACATTTGTTTGCAGAGAACTTGCCATGCTCTTAACAACATTTTCCTGCCCTTTTCATTACTTTCTTAGAGCCATTTTAGTCCTCAAAAGTTCGGGTCCCCATTGACTTCAATGGGGTTCGGGGTCAAGTTCGGGTCAAGTTCGGTCTCGAACTCAAACTTTTTTGCACAGACCGGCCGAACCTGTCAAACCCGAACATCCAGGTGTCCACTCAACTTTAAACACCAGCCAAGTCTCTCAAACTTCTAGTCTGTCCATATAGTAGTTCTGGCTCCTAAAGCAATTTTTTTGTGTAAAAATAACAAACATGTTATACTTACCCACTTTGTGCAATGTTATTGAACATAGTGGCCCAAACCTTCTCTTTCGGGGATCCCCGTTGGTGCTCCAGCCTCCTCCTCTTCTTGGAAGGAAGCCACCTCCTATAGGTACGAATCTGCAAGCTCAATCCCAAGCTGGGCTCTGTTCATCTATTGATACACACAGCATGATTCAGCCCCCGCCTTCACCCTGCTCTTTGCACACAGGATTTGGCTCTGGTTGCTGCCTCTGTGAGAAAAAAGGGAGGAGAAAGTCACTGCTGAAGAGCACTGCACTGAATCAGGACAGGGCTCAGGTAAGTGTACTGTGGTGTAAGGGGGTGATACAATTACTGGGATATTTTTACCTTAATGCAGAAGATGCAAGGTAAAAAATGTTGTGCCGAAAAACTTTAGCTGTGAAATAATAGCCATATTTTTTTCTGAATAACATATGCCTTTTTCTCTTTCTCTAACATAGTGACCAGGCACAAATGCTTGTATAATGTGCAGTGAGTCTATATAGTATTTATGACTGCTGTCTATAAAATACCATTCTCTATTATTTCTTGAAAAAAATTTACTTATCCTTCCCTTTTACATTGCTGCCCTGGGTTCCTTCTTCAAACTTCTTACTTATTCTTCAACTACTCTGCCATATGTTTGACTGTTGTCTATGAAACATGGTACTGTAATTTTTTCCGTTCACCTTAACAATTTCCTAATCTCTGGTGTGTTCTTGTGGTTTTGATGTATCTTTGTTCACTATAGGTTGACATTTTGTTACTGAAAATAGGATCGCTAGGTATGCTATTTACCTTTTTTGACACCGTTTGTCAATTTGTGTGAATTTGATAGCACTAGCTTTGTTTTTTATTAAAAATATATACTTTGAAAACAATATCTAATGCAAAGGGTGTTGTAGTTGCTCTTCAACATGGCAAGTACAGAGCGGGATGTAACCTGCAGCTCAAGGGTTTTGGGTTCTTTGGAAGTGAGTGGCCCAACCAAGCTGGCTCAGCGAGCTGTCAGCCGGACTCTGTGTAGTGGTGAACTGTGGGTTACATCCCACTCTTTACTTGCGATGTTCAGCCTCTGATCTTGTTTCACTTTGTGAGTAGGTTTCTTAATTTCAATAAAAGGTAACAATGTATTACATGCAGAGTTTCAGAACACTATTTTGTTCTGTCTTTTATATCATAGTTTCATAGTTTCATAGTTAGTAAGGTTGAATAAAGACACCAGTCCATCCAGTTCAACCTGAGCGAGTGTCTACAACTCTATCTCTATCCCTGTACATTGCACACTCACATCGTTCCCTACCCTCAAGGAGCCCACAATCCAAGGTCCCCATTCATATACTAGGGACAATTTTTTTGGACAGAAGCCAATTAACCTACCTGCATGTCTTTGGATTGTGGGAGGAAACCGGAGCACCCGGAGGAAACCCATGCATATCCTTCGATAGCCATACACATATCTATGGAGTGAACCTGTCCTAGGAAAGCTTTGGTTGTGCCGGTGATGTGTAGCTGATACCGGCTTTTAAAAGTAAAAAGGAACTAATTGATCTTTCAGAAATTAAAGGTCTGTGCTATAAAGTGAGAACCCATACTTTTGCCTATGATTAAGCTCCAGTGAATAGAGTGAAACATGGCAGAGGGTGTGGCTTTGGCATAGACTCATTAGATGAAGCAATTTTTAAGTCTACAGTAAGGTGGCTGGAGGGGAGTGTGGCTCTTCTTAGATTCTATACATGTAACAATTCAGATGTGTACCTTTAGCAGCCTGCATCTTTCTCCCTGATGAATTTGGGAGTTTGGCTTTCCCAGCTTGAGCGATGGTTATAATCTTAGCAGCAAAATCATGCTGAAAAATAAAAGATAATAGAGTAAAACAGAACAAAATAGAATAGAAAATAAAAGATAAAGATAAAATAAAATAGACTAAAATATAATAGAAACAAATAGAAAAGAAAAGAATAACATAGAAATTTCAAATAGAATAAATTTGAATACATTGGAAAAGAATAGAATAGAAAAGAATTGAATTGAATAGAAGAAAAAAAAAGAATAGAATAGAATATACTATAATAGAAAAGAATAGAATAAAAAAATAGAATTGCATAGACAGAATATAACCATTCCAATAGAATCAATTTGAATAGATTAGAAAAGAATATATCATAATTGAATAGAAAATAACAGAATAGTATAGAAAAAAACAACAGAATATAATAGACAAGAAAGAGTATAACCATCTTCCAAAATTTGAATTTCGAATAGAATAAATTTGAATTTGAATAGAATAGAAAAGAATAGAATAGAAAATAAAATTATGGAATAGAAAAGAATAGAATAGACTAAACAAATAAAAAAAAAGAGTATACCGTAATTAAAAAAAACAATAGAATAGAATAGATTAGTATAGAAAGAATACAACTATTTCCCCAAATTTAAATAGAATCCATTTAAATGTGAATAGAATAGAAATAATAGATTAGAATAGGAAGATGGTTATATTCATTCTCATCTATTCTATTCTGTTGTTTTTTCTATACTATTGTGTTATTTTCTATTCTATTCTACTCTATTCTATTCTATTCAAATTGATTCGATTTGAATTTTGGAAAATGGTTAAATTATTTCTATTCCATTCTTTTTTTTTATTCTATTCTTTTCCTTTCTATTCTATTATTTTCTATTTATTCTATTTGAATTTCAGAAGATGGTTATAATCTTTGTTTTTTATTCTATTTTTTGTATTCTATTCTTTTCCTTTCTTTTCTATTCCATTCTATTCCGTTCTTTTATTTTCTATCCTATTTTGTTCTGTTTAACTCTATCATGTTATATTCTTTTATTTTCTGTTATATTCTTTTCTATTCTATTTTATTCTCTTTTGGAAATTGGAAAACTATTTGAAGTCTAAAACAATTTGCATTCGAAAGCGATTCAAATTTGAAAAATGTTCAAATTCGAAAACTATTCGAAATTAATTTGCAAACTTTTCAAATCGATCCGAATTCAAAAAAATTGAAAACGAATAAACAAAACCAATTCCGAAAACTAAACAAATGAAATTAATTTAACTAAACGAATTTATGTAAATAATGGATCGAAACAAAACAATTTTATTCGTTCTGCACATGTCTATGAGTAACTCTTACCTGTAACTTGCCCCAATATTGCTTGGCATCAGATTTTTGCATTGTTGTGAATAATAGACAAAAAGCTTGACACTTACTTATTATCAACCTGTGTAATTGTTTTACCTATTTTGCTGCAATTATCCTCCTCTACCATCACTTAGCAAATCATGTCCAGACCTCAAAAGTAAATACAAAGTAAACTATTTGTGACATACATTTTGATGACTTGGAACAGATTGATTAGAAGCCGGATCAAGATGTTCAGGATGGTGACCGGATGTGAGAGGCCGAGGAGTATGGAGAGAGAGGTGAGCGTGGACGTGTGAGGATGGCCGAGGGCTCTCTCTGACTCTCTCCTCTAAGCTCCCCATCTTGGTTTCCCCTGCCGACTTTGCCCGGGCATAGCGGGCTGGACTAAGGCGTCTACCACACTCCATTGAGCCGGATGTCGTCTGGCCCCAACCCCCCTTCACATCTCCCGTCTTAGTGCCAATCCACCCAGCGCTTTTTTTTTACCTGCCGCCGGGATCAGTGGACGGAGAGTAGTAGACCGGCACCTAGAGAGCCCCCCCATGGTGGAGGACGGCGCGACGGCGTGAGAGCGGAAGACCTGCTGGCCTCTAACGGCACCGGAGCTTCTTAGACGCCCGACCGATCGATTGGTGCCTCAGCTCAGGACGCCCTAAACGGCTCAGCCATCACCGAGATCTGCACTAAATCTGCAAACGAGGAAAGCCACAGCAGCGTCAAGCCCCAGAGTGTGGAGCAGAAAGGAGGGCGTTGGTGAGTTACTGGCTTTTCTACTTCCTCATTTAATACCTTTAAATGACTGTACTGTGCCAACCCCGCAAAAGTAAATTGTGACACTGCGTTAATGCTCCGCTGTTACTCTACTAACAATCTATTTGGCAGGGGGGTTGGGATCTGTGGAACACCCCGGACTATCTATTACGTTAACCCCAAACAATTGGGGTTAGCTTGTCCTTATCTACTTTTGGCTTTTTATTGCCCTGGCCTTGCTTCCCTCCCCCCCCCCCTCTCCCGCCCCTCTCGGCGGCAACCTACTTTTTTTTTGATGGAACTATATCCTAAGGCCATTCATCAATAATATTTGAGGAGGAGGAGAACTAAAGAGAAAGGGGCTTTTTGCTGCTCTCCTGCTGCCATTTGTTCCTACTTATTATTTTTTTTTTTTTTTTTTTTTTTTATTAGAGCCTGGAGTAAGCATACTACCCAGAGCCAAGCCCTTTACCCGCGAGGTCCCTCAGAGAAGACTTCTCTCCCTGTGAGGATTCCAGGGATAGAGTAGGGGGGAGAGGAAGGGGAGGGGGAAAGGATGTCAAGGAAAAGAGCACCAGAGGAGCCCCTGCTTGCAGAAGCTCCCCAAAACACACGATCAGCCAAGGACAGAAATAATCAGGTCGCAGTTGCTGCAGCGACAAAATTGGAAAAATTTGCACACACCCCAACAGCTCCACCCTCCCCAAAAAACCCGAATCTTCCACAACCATCTAACCAACCTACTTTGCAGGGCAAGGACCATAAAAACCCGATGACAGACAGAAAAAGCCAGGGTGCAACGGCACCTAATGCAACCACCCCCTCCACCACTAAAAAATCCGCAACCAAGGGACCTGGCGGGACTAAAACCTCAACCATTCACTTAAATGTGGAGGACAGCTCTTCTCTAACTCACATGTCAATTACCCCCGCTGATACCACCCTGGAGGTCAGGGAGAAAGAACCTACATTACGGGAGGTACTAAACGCAATAAATGATTGCAAAAATGCAATTGCAAATTTTGATTCACAATTAAAGATCATTAGAGATGAACTGTCTACCATAAAACATGATGTAAATGGAATAGTGCAAAGAATGGTGGAGGCGGAAGACCGAGTAAGTGCAATAGAAGACGAATTGACCCCACTAAAACAAGATATCCAATGGCTCAAAAAACATACAGGTAGCCAAGTTGGATGAAATGGAAAACCGGAACCGTAGAAACAACGTTAGAATTATAGGACTACCGGAACGTACGGAGGGTCCGAATCTAGTAAAGTTCCTAGAGGTCTGGTTTGGGGAGATCTTCGGGGGGTCCTCTTTCAGCCCCTTATTTGCCATCGAACTAAACGAATTTATGTAAACTGATAAAAGGGCCTGCAGTTGATCGATCTCTTGGAACAAATAGAGATCTGGTCCTGTCCCTTCTGGAGGGCAGGGGGCCGGGCATTTTGTGTCTCCAGGAGACACACCTGGTGCAAGACACAGTGCCCCTGCTCCGTGGGCGGGGGGGGGGAAGGCCCAGTTTTTCAGGGAGAGGGGGGGTGTGATTCGTTCTGCACATGTCTATGATGTAATTCCCCCTGATTTTGTCACTGAAGACAGGAAATAAGGTTCATCATAGGGAGTGGAGAATCGACCCAGTGTGGCTGGACCTGTAACTTGCCAGTGGCAGGCCCAGTACCACTCATTGCACTCCTCCTATTCAAGAGGTGTGAGCACGAGAGAGGGAGGGGGAAGCTAAAAGGGTGGCAGATTGCAGAACAGAAATTTGCATTGATTTTGTGAACAATAAAAAGGATTAGCGATGATAAACGCATATTCCAGAGGCAATTAAATTATGGCGAGGGTGAAAAGGTGGGTCGTATGCTGTCACTATTGGTAAAGACAAATACGTCTCCATCAGTGGTCTCGGCAGTGAGGACCAGGTGCGGAGCGATCTCGACGGATTCGATAACTATTCTGAGAACATTTAGAGATTATTACTCCACCCTAAAGCTGTGCACTGATGTAAAGACTTACTTATTATCAACCTGTGTAATTGTTTTACCTATTTTGCTGCAATTATCCTCCTCTACCATCACTTAGCAAATCATGTCCAGACCTCAAAAGTAAATACAAAGTAAACTATTTGTGACATACATTTTGATGACTTGGAACAGATTGATTAGAAGCCGGATCAAGATGTTCAGGATACCTTTTAAACTGCGGCACATTGCCCGCTCCACCTTCCTAAATCTATCTCACTGCTGAAGGGGTTAATGACTTTTTGACTACACAGAGCTGGCAATGAAATTTCACATTATTCCCAAGATATGCAAATCCCTCATTTCTATCACTGCGACTTTGATGTTTCTTTGAATTCCCGCTAGATTCATTGATGTCAAACTGATGTTAAAGCCTTTTGAAATTGACAAGGCCCATGAAACTGATAGATTGCTGCAGATGCGAAATTATTTAAGGTGCCTGATGTTGTAATTGATTCTACGCTAACACACATTTTTTAATCTTTCATTACACATACTGGCATTTTCCCCAGCACTTTTTAAAAACCACCAAGAGGATCCTGAGCACGGCACAGGTCTTCTAAGGACTGCAGAGAAGAAATGTATATTAATCACATGTAATTATTATATGTAATTGCATAGGCTTTTGACCAACCACTTCATGAATGCGTGTGTCTCAGTAACTGTATAGGTCAACACTGTTGACTTTAAACTTCCCCTCAATTATCATTTTTTATCTACATATAGTGTTGAGTGTCTCCTTTTGTATAACAGAGCATTTAGGTGACTATTTCAGGTCAAGACGCTTGATAGCACTTTATAACACTAAGCAATTAATACGACTCAAGTGGGACTTTTTTCAGATGCCAGGGGACTCCTTTTGTATCTCTAGACTGAAAACCAGTGTTATGAGGGCAGCAGAGCTTCTTAACATCCTATAATTCCATAACGGAAGCAAAACTAAAAAGACTGCAAGCATCTTCAATGTGTCCTATTCAACATCATCCCCTCTACAAGTATTATGGGCCGTACACACGATAGGATTTTCCAACAACAAATGTTCGATGTGAGCTTGTTGTCGGAAAGTCTGACTGTGTGTATGCTCCATTTGTTGTCGGAATTTCCGCCAACAAATGTTTGAGAGCAGGTTCTCGAATTTTCCAACAACAATACTTGTTGTCGGAAATTCCGAACGTGTGTACACAATTCCGACGCAGATAAGTCCACGCATGCTCAGAATCAAGCAGAAGAGAGGCACTGGCTATTGAACTTCATTTGCAGCAAACTCTACTACAGTTGGGTTAGAGGTGCTGCAAGATGTACCACCACTGGCAACAGCAACAATTTTAGGATTTGATAGACTTGTGTTTTAACCTCTTGCTGAATGCCCTATAGCAGTTTTACTGCTACATGGTGGCATTTGTAGGCAGGATCATATATATAAACGTAATCCTGCACTTCCAGATAGGGGGAGCGTGCGTGCACTGTCGCCGGCTCACTTCTACTGTGATTATACACAGCGGGAGCTGATCAGCGGGTATGTAAAAAATGCACAGCTCTGTCCTGTCAGCGGGGATGTGGCAGTTTTTGTTTCCCTGCAAGGCAAGTAACAAAAACAGTTACATCCTTTAGTAAAAGCACCTCACAGCACACATATAAACACTGGTTAGGCACACATTAATCCCTTTGATTGCCCTAGATGTTTAATCCCTTTCTTAGCCAGTGTCATTGGTAGAGTGACATATTTGCATATAGTGCATACATACAGTGCCCTGAAAAAGTATTGATACCCCTTGAAATTTTCAACATTTTGTCATGTTACAGCCAAAAAAGTTAATGTATTTTATTAGGATTTTTTGTGATAGAACAACACAAAGTGTCACATAATTGTGAAGTGGAAAGAACATGCTAAATTGTTTCCAACCTTTTTTACAAATAAATATCTGAAAGGTATGAATTGCATTTGTATTTGGCCCCTTTACTCTGATAACTAAAATCTAGTGGAATCAAATGCCTACAGAAGTCACCTAATAAGTAAATAGAGTCCACCTGTGTGTAATTTAATCTCAGTATACATACAGCTGTTCTGTGAAGCCCTCTGAGGTTTGTTAGAGAACCTTTGTGAACAAACATCATCATGAATGCCAAGGAAGAAGGGGTAGGTTATTAAAAAATATCCCAAGCTTTGAACATCTCACAGAGCACTGTTCAATCCATCATCCGAAAATGGAAAAAGTATGGCACAACTGCAAATCTACCAAGACATGGTCATCCACCTAAACTGACAAGCAAGGCAAGGATAGCATTCATCAGAAAAGTAGCCAAGAGGCCCATGATAACTCTGCAGTAGCTGCAGAGATACACTCAGCTCAGGTGGGAGAATCTGTCCACAGGTCGTGCACTCCACAAATCTTGCCTTTATGGAAGAGTGGCAAGAAGAAAGCCATACGAAGTCCTGTTTGCAGTTTGCGAGAAGCCATGTGGGGGACACAGCGACCATGTGGAAGAAGGTGCTCTGGTCAAATGAGACCAAAAATTTACTTTTTGGCCTAAAAGCAGGACGCTATGTGTGGCAGAAAACTAGCACTGCACATCACACTGAACACACCGTTCCCACCGTGAAACATGGTGGTGGCAGCATCGTGTTGTGGGGAATCTTTTTTTCAGCAAGGACAGGGAAGCTGGTCAGGGTTGATGGGAAGATGGGTGGAGCCAAATACAGGGCAATCCTAGAAGAAAACCTGTTAGAGAGACTGGGGCAGAGGTTTAGCTTCCAGCAGGACAATGACCCTAAACATACAACTAGAGCTACAATGAAATGGTTTAGCTCAAAGCATATGTATGTGTTGGAATGGCCCAGTCAAAGTCCAGACCTAAATCCAATTGAGAATCTGTGGCAAGACTTGAAACTCTCCATCCAATCTGACAGATCTTGAGCCATTTTGCAAAGAAGAATGGGCAAAAATGTCACTCTCTAGGTGTGCAAAGCTGGTAGAGACATCCCCAAAAAGACTTGCAGCTGTAATTGCATTAAAAGGTGGTTCCACAAAGTATTGACTCAGGGGGGCTGAATACAAATGCATGCCACATTTTTTAGATATGTATTTGTAAAAAATGTTGAAAACCATTTATCATTTTTCTTTCCACTTCACAATTATGTTACACTTTGTGTTGGTCTATCACATACAATTTCATGAAGATTCCTGAATTTCCTGGACACCTTATGCTTTGAGGTCACAAGAAGTAATTCCTCTTTAAGAGTAGCCATCTTGAAAGCCACAGCAGCCATTCTAAAAACCCTGGTAACCAGCAATTCAGACCAGTAGCCATTTTGGAACGGGTAATTATGTTGTGTTGATTGTTACCTTATATTCATTTGTGTTATCTTAAATATTGACTTATTGATTATTATACAGTTTGATAACCATTTCCCTCGAATCATTAACCGCCTTGTAGATTTTCTCTATGCTTCAATTTTTCATTTTATAGTTACCATCCTATTGACATAACAAAACGTCAAATTTTTATTTCACGTTGTTAACCACTTACTTAACTGCAGTATAGTAACAGTTGAATTTGTGAAATACAGACGTTGTGTCTAATTGTCATTTTTACAAGGTTATTGATTCTACAGGGAAGTTCATTATTTCTGTGTCATTTATAAAGTACAACACTCCCATTAGCGGGTTTTTCAAGTGTATATTCTTAATTTTATGTAGCACAATTATTATTTTTTTTATTTTATGTAACGTTTGTTTTTGTCAACCAATATAAGTATAACTATTTTGTATGAATACATGTCTGGTGAATAAATCTGCTATTTTTGGTCTGTGTTCATATTTGATTGATCCTGTATCTTAAAAAATATTATCGTTTAAAAATTACTTGTTCATAAATACTGTGCAGGAAAATTATCCTCATAAGTATAACTATAACGCTTATGTAAACCAATCAATATAGGCTTATTGGGATTTTTTACCAAAGACATGTAGCAGAATACATATTGGCCTAAATTTATGAAGACTTTTTTTGGTAATGTTTTATAGCAGAAAGTAAGAAATTTAGTTTTTTCAAAATGATTCAGTCTTTTTTTTTTTTACAGCACAAATAATAACACATTCAGCGGTGATTAAATGTCACTAAAAGAAAGCTCTATTTGTGTGAAAAAGAAATTATATAAATTTAGTTTGAGTACAGGGATGCATGGCTGCACAATTGTCACTTAAAGTAATGCACTGCCAAACAGCAAAAAATGGCCTTATCATAAAGGGGGAGGTAAACCTTTCGGAGGGCAAGTGGTTAATCTGCAGGGATTTCCGCTCATTTACTGTTTGGCTATGGGACAAGAAGTAAAGGAAAAACTCCAAAATGGGACACAGGTGGTGGAAAAAAATCTGAAAGAGATTATAACCCTAAGCTCTGTCCAAAATAGAAAAAAAATCCACTTTAAATTTCTTTTTCTGATTTCACTACATACTGTGAGCTTCATGCAACATGCATTAGACATTGCATCAAGTCCAATAAAACCTGCCTCATTTACTTACTGAAGAATCTCCAGCATCATGTAGTTTGAGACAGGGGTTGCTACGGGCCTTAAAAGGATGCAGGTGCCAAGAAGCTGGAACCGTGGTTTTGAAATTGGGTGCCCTGGTGTCAGGTAAACAAAAGCTCAGTGATCAAGGCACCCCCCGTTCCCCCAGATCAGTAGAGAGCAAAATTGATTTTAGTAACAGCTGGTATGAAGGCACACAACCAGTAGCAGGATCAAGGTCAGAGGTTGGCAACATGCAAGTAACGAGGTGTAGAATGGATAGGCAGAATCTTGGTCAAGAGTTCTGGCTGAGGTTGAGGCAGCAATCATAACCAGGCATTGGTAGTCCAGAGGCGGGTCTGATGAAAGTCAGGTCAAAAACGTAGCCAAGCAGTATTTAATATCAAGCATAACAGATACAAGCTGAAAGACCATCCAACAATGATCCCATGCAGGTCTCAGGTTTTCAACTAGGCTCCAGACTCTGTGGTGGATGCGCAGCTGACAAAAGGTTCCTGACATTCAGCCTGACTTTCCCTAGTCTGCCTCCTTCATTGGATTTCAGTTCTTTCAAGCATGGAGGCTCAGTATCGTATGTGGATGTTTTTAGGGCAGTTTGTAAGCAATTTAAGTCTGTCAAGGAATGCCCTCTTCAGGCTAACATTTACCCATCAAGACATTGTGATATTGTGATATTTGCATAACTCCTCTCAAGACCTAACCCACTGTTCACATCAGGGTTGGGGGCTCTTGAGAAGAGTACTGACTGAGGCAGGGTGCTGTAATGCTTTCAGGAAGTTATGAACAGCACCTGCTGGCTCCTCTCACCAGCCATGATCTGCCTGAATTGTATAGAGAAACACAGAGATCCAGACTGACATCACTGAGTCTAAAAAAAATATATAATAAAACAGGAAGGTATTATTTAAACATTTCATTATCAAGTTGATGGGAAGGGAACAGAGGAACCAGGGTAGGCAAAATAAAATCAGAATAAACTTCAGCTTTAAATTGTGGATCTGCAAGTCCCAGATTTAGGTAAATTATTAAACTGTAGATTCCACCACCAACAAAAAAATGTGGTTTCATTTCAAATCCAGACAGAAACCAGGAATAAACAGTAACCATTTGTACTGACATCTTTTTAGCAAAGTTCCAGCTTTATAATATCAGGGGAATAGCTTAAATTTACTCTTTCATTGGTTTGCTTAAATGCTCGGGTTAATTGCAGCTCTGGTAATTTGCTATGTTTTGTAATGTTACCTACAAAGAATAATTAGCTCCTATAGCGGGAACAGCAATTAAAGCATAGTTAGTTAAACAGAAACAGTCATTCTATGAAAGAATGAGCATACAAAATAAAAAATAGAAAAAAATATGTATTCCAGGAAGAAAAGCACCATATTGACTTACTGTAGGACTACATTAATAACATTCTTATGTTTTTTGGTACTTTTTTTGAGTACAATATAGTGGCGGAAAAACCAGGGTCGCAAAGGTTGCACGTGCAGAGAGACAACCTGCTCCTTCTTCTCCTGCCCCTTTCCTCCTGTGTGCATCGTGGGTAGTGTGAAGCTAAGCAGCTGAATTTGATAATTTACCTGATGGGCGTCACACTTCCTACTGTGCACACACATGAGCAGAGGGTCAGGAGCTAAAGAAGCAGATTGTCTCTCTCCTCTTCCTTCTGTGTGAGGGAGGAGGGAGGGAAAGCTGGCAGTTCAGGCTCTGAGCTGTATGAGAGAGACACTCTCAGTTCAGAGTAGTGCTGAGGAGGCACTGATAGGTGCCACTGATGGGCTGAACTGATGGGCATTGATAGGTGGAATTGATAAGCATTGATACGTGGCATTAATGGGTACTGATAGGCAGCATCGATGAGCACTGATAGGTGGCAATGATGACTACTGATAGGCAGTACTGAAAGGCACTAATAGGTGGCATCGATGAGCACTGATAGGCAGCACTGATGAGCACTGATAGGTAGCATTGATTGGCTGTACTGATGGACACTGATGGGGCTGCTCTGATAACCAGGGCACTGATGATCTGTGCCCTGATTATCAGTGTAAACAATGGACAGTATTGCTGGTTAACGGCTCTCCTTTCCTCACACAGACATATCGTGGGAGGAAAGGACTTCCAATAACTGGCAAGTCTGCTTACATGTAATCAGCTGATCACATCATAAAGTGAAGCTGTGATTAGCCTTTTACCATGATCTGTGATCAGCTGTGTTCGAAGTCACAGAGCGTCTTGGATGCATACCCCACGAGGCACACGAGAGGCAGTGTTCTTTTTTTTTCTAACACCCTAGAGAATAAATTGGAGGTCGTATATTTTGTCACACCGTATTTGCGCAACTGTCTTACAAGCACACTTTTTGGGAAAAAAATCACTTTTTTTAGTTAAAAAAATAAGACAGCAGTAAAGTTAGCTTGATTTTTTTTTATATATTGTGAAAGATGATGTTAAGCCGAGTAAATTGATACCCAACATGTCACGCTTCAAAGTTGCGCCCGCTCGTAGAATGGTGACAAACTTTTACCCTTAAAAATCTCCATATGCGACGTTTAGAAAATTCAACAGGTGCCATGGTTTGAGTTATAGAGGAGGTCTGGGGGATAGAATTATTGCTCTCGTTCTAACGATCGTGTTGATATCTCACATGTGTGGTTTGAACACCCTTTTCATATGCGGGTGCTGCTCGATTCTGTGCGCAAGCTTGGTGGGTATAAGGCGCATTTCATTTTTTTTTATTATTATTATTTATGTTACCTTTTATTTTTAAAATGTACACTGCTCTATTAAAAAAAAATGTGTAACTTTTATTCCTATTACAAGGAATGTAAACATCCCTTGTAATAGAAAAAAAAAGCATCTCTTAAATATGAGATCAGGGGTCAAAAAAAGCTCAGATCTCATATTTGCACTAAAATGCAATTACATTTTTTTTTTATGTCATTTAAAAAAAATGTTGCTTTAAGAGCTATGGGCGTAATTGATGTTTTGACATCGCTTCCGCCCTGAAATCGGAGTCGGGTAGGAGCCATCTTCCCCTCACTTATCTCCATACCTAACAGGTGACAGGACCCAATCGTGGCAGTGGAGAGCCCCGGAGAGCGGGGGGAGGGTGGCCTCTCTCCTGCCCCGATAAAAGTGATCTTGTGGCGAATCTGCCACAAAGACCACTTTTATCTGAAAGCGGACCGCCCACTGAAGAAGAAGATACCAGGGTTATGGTAGCTAGCTGCTGCCATAACAACGATATCCCTCTTCAAACAGCCGACATATAATGACGGCGGGCGGTCCGTAAGTGGTTAAGGTAGCTATATGCAAGCTTGTGTGCCACATTTAGATCAAACATGAATGCAGTCAGTAAACCACACTACAGCAGAAAAATTAGCACTCAAAGACCTTTGTTAATAATTATGCTAAGCAGGTTAATGTAATTATATATATTTAATAGCCTCTGATTAGAGTCATAATTAGGAGCAATGTATAATGCAGCAGATGTTCGGACAGCACAGATATCTCAAAGATTAGAACCCTCTGTAAGGTCACATAAGGTGCCTACAGACATAGAGAACATTAGTCCATTTGCATGTCTGTAGGGCTCCATCAATGCCTCCTTCCTGAACTTGATCGGGGAAACA